>JAJONZ010031840.1:0-20859 GCA_029582445.1 Solanum paucissectum
GAATCCTTTAGCACTTAAGCATGATAAAATTCCAAGTCAATACTCGCTACAAATAGAAGTGAACCTGAATCAACCAACACATACTCATAATACCCATACAATCACAGTTCCTAGCAATATCTCCATCCCACAACATAAATTCCCACGAGCTTAAGTTATAACAAATTTGATCCTTAGAAATCAGATACTCATCGAGGGATATGTCCAAGCATACAACTCACACTATCGAAATGCTAGATTTAGTAATTGTAGATTACTTCTTCAGAACAGTAGAATTGGATCCAATGGTCCCCACATTCAATCACATATAATGGATACATGACCTCGACGACTAGAGGAATATTAAGATTGCCGGACAACCACAAATACGCATGGTAGCTCTTCTATAAATTCTCATAAGCAAGGTGGTACATGTAGAACCACTAAAATACTTTAACAACTCCAAGACAACACCAATTATGTCATTCGAAATAACCAAATATTCCCAATCTTCCCATTCAACCAAGAGAACATCGCATGATTTGGTACCCCTGATCCACCACTAGGGATCCACCCACAAAAGTGAAAACACACTAGAGCATAACTAGTGAATCATACTCATAACACTAACAACCATCATAAACACTCCAACCTTTTACCTTATTATAACCCAACACTTTTTAAATGAAACTTTTTCTAGGTACTCAACAATCAATAGTAATAAACTTTACGACTCAACCCAGGTGTAAGTCCTTTCAAATGCTCAATACCGGGTACAATTTATCATTTCTCACCTTGCCAATTCATACCTTGACAAAATACATCACCACGAATGTCGACTCACAATGAAAAATCTGAATTGTAATTTCCACCATATAATACAATCCCTTTCTCTATCAACATTAGCTTGTACCTTGAAGATGTTTATGAATTCATGGATTTCCGTTTATCATTGATCGCATCTCCATCGATCTCACAATATCTTTCTCTAACAATTAAATCGTACTAATTACTAAACTCAAAACAAAACAAAGCACTTATCATCACACTCGAGCTAATGTTTGTACCCTTATTTCTCACATCTTTTCCAATTGTTTTCAACCAATCTGATGGACTTGTGACACTATTACCATAGTCACAACAAAATGAATGAAATCACGCGTCTCTGAACCCAATTATCTACCCTTCTGAAGATACCTCTTTAGTCTTAAGAATCAAATAAAATATTCTTGCTCTCGCCTCTCTCTAAAGGTTGTACTACTTCCCACCATATTTCTTCATTATGACTCTAGCTCTTTAATTTCTATTCGAATGGTGTCTCACCATCTCTTAAAACTTTCCATACAAGCACGTTACTCACCAAATATTGGAAAACCACAACCTTAGATACTCGCAAGTCTTAATTACTATACAAGAATTCGCTTAACCAACAATCTTATTATATAGCTGCATCCCATCACAATCCATCGCAAAATCTTATTACCATTATGCTCAGTCAGCCCTAGCTATCACTATGAAGTCAACCTTTTCGTCAACATGACACCTAAAACTCAGGTTTACTCATCAAATTTAAAGGATTAACCCAATCTTGGTATGCACTTTCTTACTAAAATCTTCAATTTCCTTCACCCAAGTATACTCAATGGAACTTTCTTTATCCATAAGCTTGTCATTCTGGTATTAATCCACTCCCTTATGGATTAAGATAAAATCATCAGTCCTCATACTACCCTCATTCTTCTTAACAAACAAGACAGGAGCACCCACTTGAAAACACTAGGATAAATGAACCATTTATCAATAAGCTCTTGGATTTGAGCTTTAAGCTCTCTCAATTCTGACACCACAAGAATAGACTCAATAGAGGGGGATTCGTCCTCAATATCCCGAATAGGAGCCAATTACATCAAACCATCCTGCCCCACTAGTTTTCTAGCCCAAATGGAGGATATGATCTTAGCTAGCTTAAGTTAGTACACCCCTTCCCACTCTAATATTTCCCTACCGGGAATCTCTAGAGTTACCAACTTAGTATTACAATCCAGCCCGGTATACTAAGGGGACAACCAAGTCATGCCTAAGATTATATCAAGTCAGTCATATCCAACATAACCAAATCAACCCAAATCTGAAAATCTATAACCACAACAGGACAACACGATACACATGGATGACTATGACTGACTCTTCAATTGGGGTAGAAACATGGATGGGGGCATCAAGTATATCACAAACCACATCAACTCCCAAGGAAATTGAACTGACACGTACGAATAAGTAGAACCCAGATCACACAAAACAATAGCCATCTGGGCACATACAAGAGTAGCTCTTGTGACCACTGCATCACACCCTCAAACTCGGTCTTACCCAAAAAAAACATAAAACTGATCCTTGTCCTCTTGACGGGAAACCTCCTTGCTTGGCTGCACTACCTCGCTGATTTCCTCCTCATATGGCCAGGTTATCCATAATTTTAGCACACCTTATAACTTATATTCGATTACTGAAAATAGAATTAAATCACGGGGGTTAGTTCGAGTACGATTCGGGGTCCATAATTGTGACTAGGGGAAAACATGAGAGACTGGGCTGGGATTCTGTCTCTCCCTGTCCCGCTTTGGCGGGAGAAATCCCGCACTGGCGGTCTTGACTTGGCGGGAAAATCCCGCCCCAACGACCATAACGGAAACAAAATCCCTGCCAACAATTTTTCTGGGGTTCTTTTCTTTCCCAATTACCCCCAAAGGTTCCCAACTATATCACATGCATTTTTTAGAGTACTCAATCCACTTAGCTAGGATAATCGTTGCCTACCCCGAGTCAACCCAATGATACAGGCTCCAAAATCCCTTTACGTTACTTCAACACTACAACATCCTCGTCCCTAGGATATACTCAGACTCTCACATAGTTATCAGTTGGTCGCAATGCACGTTCAGATTTCTCGCTTACGAACCACATCATAATTTATCTAGACTCTTGCACCTAATCTCATAATGACTTTCTTTTCACAACAAGTTTCACGACACTCAAGCAGTTACAACTTGCAGACAAGTCCAAATTCCTTAATTAGTTCATTCCATAGACGACTATTACTGATCATCTAAGCCTTATATGGACTCTAAGGCCAGATACCAATTGAAATCTTCTCAATTCCAATTAACTTACTTGTGTTCCTTCAGCCGGGATTACTGCGTCTAGTTCACTTGATTGAGATACCAATTGGAATCGGGAGATACCAATTGGAATCGGGAGATACCAATTGGAATCGGGAGAAACCAATTGGACTCAACTCATACCACAAGTGACAATATTAGCTAGAGGCCCCCACAAAACTACTAATTTCAATCATAAAACTTGGTCGAACCCAATTCATAACCGCCTCAATATTTAACTGATGGTAACCAGACCTTAAACCAATCTTAGAGAAAACTGATGCACCTTGCAATTGGTAAAAAAAGGTCATCTATCTGAGGCAATGGATACTTGTTCTGAATGGTGACCCTATTCAACTGTCGGTAGTCTATACACATCCTCTCTTTCTAGTGATGGTGTTATCACTGTTGTTGCTCTAGCTCGGACCATAGAGTGAAGGACGAAAGATACCAATTTTTATCACCCAGATACCAATTGGATTCAAGTCACAGCACGAACGAGTAGAAAGAAGTGAGTTTTTCCTAAAGTCCTATTGCCTCTCGAAGAAAAGTACGGACATCATCATACCGTTCCACAAGATTCTACTAGACTCATTTTGGTACAATGAGATCAACAAACCTAGGGCTCTGATACCAACTTTGTCACGACCCAGACTGTCGTGATTGGCACCCACACTAAGCCTCCGGTGGGAGAACCATAACTACTAACTAATTAACAATTTAAAGATATGGAAGCAGGTTTAAATAACTAAAAAAAATGGAGTCCCCATAAACTCAAAGGTTTTAACAAACAACTAACCAAACTAATGCAGAAGAACAACCCCTAGAACCTGAAAGTCAATGTACCAAAACTCTAACAAGATTCATAAGTCTAAACAAGAAAATCATCTAAAGAACTAGTCTAAGTCCGAATAGGATGGACTAAACAAAAAGAGAACTCAAGGCTGCCTCGAAGAACTGGCTCACCCTTGAATTCGAATCGGCGATCACTGATCTTCTAAGCGAGGTATGTCAATAACCACCTGAAGATGCCCTATACTCAACAAAATAAGAGCAAGTGCAGTATCAGTACACAACCACCGTGTACTGGTAGGATCACGCGGCTATCCCAAAGGTGAAATACGTGCAAGTAACCACAACATTATAAAACAGGCACATACCGAACATATACAACATTAGTCATCTTTTCAGGATCATTGTAGCATCCCACATTCTCAATATTACACATTGGTTATCAATTTAGAGCAACATACAGTCTTCCAATATCAATCATCATTAGATATGAACGTAATCATCATAAGTAGATACAAAACACAATTCAATGGCCCTCTCATGGAACCCACACCCAAACTATTAGCATACCGGAACGTGGTACCCGATCCAATGTTTATGTCGAAATGTGGCAACCAATCCCATATTTATGCCGGAAAGTGGAAACCGATCCAATGTGTATGCCGGAACATGGCAACCGATCCCAGTTAGTGTGTCGTATCGTGACACCCGCCCATTCAACAAGCCACAGTCACAATCGCAATGTATATTCTCACAATCATACAACAAGAGGTGATTCATGGCATAAAATTATTCAATTATCCTCATTTACGATTAGGGTGATAAATAATGCAACATTCGCATACATACATGCATTATAATGAGCAATTGCAAACATATATCACACCAATATGAAATCACAACCATCACCTACCTCGAATCCAAGCTTGAATCCCCTAAGGCACCTGAATCTTCCTTTCCAGATTCTTCTCGCTTGTTCGTGGTCTAAAAACATACAATTAATGCAAGGATCAATAAACGAGGCCTAATTACCCGGATTATAATCAACATTATCAACCCTAGGCCAAATCCTTGATCCCCATACCCATATTAGTGTTTCTTCCACTATAAATAACATATCAAAACCCTCCCCCATTGATAATTACCCAAGAAACTACATTCTATGGATCGAAAAATAGATTTGGGGAGTTAAAACCTTACCTTTAGCCTCAAGAATGGTGAAAAACGGTCAAGAACTCGTCTGGGGGTTGTTACTTAGCTCTCAAAGTTGAAAAGTGCAGAATAAAGACGTTTTTAGGGTTTTATTTCCGACTTAAGTCACGTCTGTCCTGCTACGGTGGGACCCAACCCACCACAACGGCCCTACCCTGGTGGCACTAAACTCGCCCTGGCGGCTTGCACGGAAACAATGAGCAAATTAAGTATTCCGAACTCCCATTTCACAACACACCTTCATCTCATGACACTCAGAAAATATCCGATCATACTAAGATCAGTTTTGGGAGTTCTACTCACCCGAATTCAATTTTGTAAAGTCGTACAGGTTCCTTAACGTCTTAGCTATCTAGTCATGTAATCAAAATCATAATTCGATCTATCATTTGTTGCCCGATTTCCCTAGACCTCACTGACTCCGATTTTGTCCTAATCTGGACTAGGCTAGGAAATCCCAAGCAACTACCAAAACGTTTTCTGACCCCAATTCTTTCCCCTTTGGCTTTTCTATAACGACGGGAACAAGTCGTTACGATATGCTACCCTTTATAAGCGTTGTCACATCATGATATAATTGACCACACCTATTTATATATATGACTACACTTTTAAAGTGTGCTATTTTTATAATTATAAAAACAACACTTGTCAAGTGGCCTTATAGTTTTCACTAAAATATTATATTCCCCCCAAAAAATTTAAATCTCCCTCCCATTTTTATTTGGAGAAAAATAAAATTCATAAACAATAAAAAAAACTCTTCAACTCTCTAAAAGAGATTCTGGTTGCCCTATATCTGGAATTTTTCAAGGCTTTGTAAAAATGGATTTTCGCCCAAATTAACAGGTATTTATTGAATCAACACACAAAGTAATGATTTTTCACAAAACAATTGCAGAATGATTTCAAAACACTTCTCTGATTTTTCACTATCTTTTGAGATACAAAAATTCCAAATCGAAGCTCTTTAAGCTCCATTCACGATTTTCTCTTTGTTTGTCGCCAACATACAAAAATCCCTTACGATTTTGTCATTGTTCACCAGGGACAGAGAAATGAAGATGATATCCTAAAGCTTCATCACATCGAAAGGGTTTTGTTGAAATAGAGTTTATCAGGTATAAATTTCTTCCTTTAAAAGTCTGAATTTGTTGCATCTGGGTTTATTGCGTGGGGGTGTATTTTGATTTTCTTGTGTTATTGATTTTTGGGATTCTAGCTTGTAGTAGTATTACACCCATCAATTGATTCTTTGTCGTGGGTAATGGCCATTAATTAAGCATGAGAATTTCTGTTTTTCCTTAAATTAATAAGCTGATTCGGATTGAAATCGTCCATGAGAATGTAGGTATTCATGTCATTCTTATTAGTAGTATGTTGTTTCTGCTTTGCCTTTACTAGTTTATGAAACTCGAGCTTCTTAAATTGACTAGAAGGGATGCTGGATTGTAGTAGTATACACTCATCAAATGGTTCATTGCCATGGGCATTTATTGATTAATTTTATCCAACTTGAATAAACAAATTTGTTAAGAGAACGTTAAATTTCACCATTGATTGATCATAGCAACATATAGAAATTAAAGGTATTCTAAATATCCCTACTATATATAGTTACAAGCTTGAAAGTTGAGCAAGTAAACAAATCTTCAAAGTAAATGTGTGCCGCAATTTTATTCTCTCTGTAGTCTATGTGATCAAGAACTTTTGAGGATGAAATAAGTGAATTTTCTTGTGAAAAACTAACTTGTTAAATTCAAAGTAAACTTTAAACAATAAAATATATAATTACATGTTTGAGAAACTTGGGCGACAAATTAAAAGTACAAAATGCAAACAAGGTTGAATACTTAAGACTCAAAAAAATATTGATTGTTTAATACATATAATTGTGAATAACTTATATTTGGTGGATGAACGGTTTCTTCAACTGATAAACGTCTAAGCCTATAAACTGTCTCGTTCAACCTCTTAAGTTATAAGAGTTTTATGATTAGTTCAAATGACTACTTTTAGACCCGAGCTTGACTTTAAAAAAATCCAAATGTCTATTCATGTCGATCTCATATATACCAAATGAAAGTACATATTAATTATATTTTACCAAAGAATGTTCTACTGGCCTATCCTTGCATACATGGTTAAAGTAAATAAAGATTTTCTTGTTTTACTAAAGTAATGTTGCCTGCTAACAATTATTTGAGATGCTTATTTTTTTTCTGAGTTGCTTGGTTGATACCTAATAGACTAGTGCAAAACATACTAACAAAGAAAAAATAGAAAAATCCAATAGAGGTTGCTTTGATTTCAAGCTCTAAGACTTGTTTTTGCCAATGCAATAAGTTAGTTTGGTTTGGCCACCTAGTAACATTAAAAGTTATCTAGTTGGGAAATTAGTAATTTTCTTGTATACAAATTGTGTAAA
Source organism: Solanum paucissectum (assembly GCA_029582445.1). Classification (NCBI taxonomy): domain Eukaryota; kingdom Viridiplantae; phylum Streptophyta; class Magnoliopsida; order Solanales; family Solanaceae; genus Solanum; species Solanum paucissectum. Next base: position 7,570 of record JAJONZ010031840.1, read on the forward strand.
TTTAAATTACTTGGTATAGATAATTAGTTAAGCAAAGAAAAATAGACTCGATTGCTTTGGATCAAAATTTTGTCCCATGTTTCAATGCTTGTACTAATTGTGAAAGATTATGCATGGTGTTGGTAATATTTAGTAGACGTTGTAAAAAATCCGACTTTCATTTTTTTGTACTTTATCAGATTGTTTTGATGTATTTTTTTTACTTTATGTTGATATAATTTGTAGCATGCAACCAAAGAAAACAACGGGAAACCAGTATAGTCAGAAAAGTTTATTGCAACTCGTACAAAGATGGAGAAAGAAGTTTAGGAAGACAGTCAAATTGTAATAGTAAGTACTTTTGTACTACATTCTGCTTCTTCATCTTCTTATTATTATTCTTTCCTAGACTGCTCACTGAGACTGGACAATATTTTTTTTCAAATCATTATTGGAGTCGCTGCATTATTAACATGAATATTATTTTGAAGTTACTGACGTCTTTAAATGAAAAGCTAACGCTAAAGTAGGAAACTGTAATAGTAAGTACTTTTGTACTACATTTTGCTTCTTCATCTTCTTATTATTATTCTTTTCGGGACTGCTCACTGAGACTGGATAATTTTTTTTCAATTCTTTATTGGAGGCACTGCATTATTAACATGAATATTGTTTTGAAGCTACTGACGTCTTTAAACGAAAAGCTAACGCTAAAGTAGGAAACTGTAACGCGTATATGGAAGTTTCAATATACATCTTTAAAAATTCCATTGAATTGTATATGTAACGTGGGCCTCAAAATAGTGGTGTTATTGCACTCATTATTCTTATGGTGCATCTTTCCACCATTAAATAAATGCTTCTAAAAATGACTCTATCAAAAAAGGGACTAAAGCCTCATTTGGATCACTATGCTAAAAGGCAGATGAGCTCTACTTTTGTCAAAATCTGAAAATAAAAAAATTGGTGTGTTGGGTATGTTTCATATGCTAAGGGTATTTATAGTACAAAACTGATGACATTTTTAATAGTTACACCAACACAGTTAAAGACCATATATGAACTTTTGAAATATGTTGGAATGTTTGAAAGGGATTTTAAGTGAGAAAAAGTTAAGAAGAAATAACTAATATGGGTGAGCTGATTGATAAAAAGTCATTTACCACATTTTTTTGCTAGTTTAGGCCACACTTTACAGAGGTGGCTTAAAGCCTAAATACTGTAGTGTCATAATGGCAAGTATGTTTTATTTTCATGCTTAATTTTTTTAATATTATGTTTTACATATGCAAGTTATTTACAAATTTGTTGTTTATGTTAGAAGGAGTTCTCTTCTAGCTGATCAATATGATTTTTATAATTTAAATATATTATTAAGATCATTTACTACTAGTAATTAATCCTAATAATAATTTCCATTATGAAAGTAAAATGATCAATTAAAAGAGATTCCATTTAATATGAACAACTAATTGAAAACAATAGCTTGCACATGAAAAATATAATATTAAGGAAATGAAGCGTTAAAAGAAAACATACTTGTCAAAAGGAGAATCAAAACACATTCAATGTACATTGGCCAAAGAATCATGATAGATCCTGCAATCCTCCTTATAGTAGCGATGAAACCTATATTTTTTGCACTTGGTACATATGATAAATTCATTTTGATAGCTAAATTTATGTGACCCATTGACAGTTTTTGAAGATTGGTTATAGAATTTCAGTAGTGTAGTCTTTACCATTGAAATTTGTAATCGTAAACAAAGATCCAAATATTATTCTTCTATTTTCAAGACTCTCTTCCAACATATTTCTCATATTCAGTTTCAATTTTTATTAGTATCAAAATGTGGCAATATCTAACAAAGAAGGTAATAAGAAAGGAAAACAATTGTTTCATAAAAGTTACAAGTACAATAATAACATTATAAATGACTCATGATAAGAAAAAAAGTAATACAATATCAAACAATTCAAATAGGTAAGAGCATACTAATGATCACGTGATTACACAAAATGCATGTTTCAAGAAGTTATAACAAGAGGTGAATGCAACCTTGTTTACTAATTCAATTAAACCTACCATTTTCCAAATGGACATGTTATAGGTTCTTTGAGAAAACATTTGAAGTCTTGTGGAAAAAATGTTCCACATATATGATACAAATTAATGCATCCAACATTTAGAAATTATCATTATCAACAATAATAACATACTTAGTACAATTCAACAAGTAAAGTGTGAATAAGATATAGCATATGTAGATCTTAATCATACCTTGAGAGCTATAGAGGAACTTCAAATAGCCCGGGATCTATTCTAGTGTTTCAATCAAATAAGCATTATTTGAGAGTTGCTTCAACATCGAGATAAACTTATGATAATTTACTTCCTCAATTTTCTTCACTAATCATTGTCGAAAGGGTGGAGAAGGTCGAGTCATGGGTGTTGTATTTTGAGTTGTTTCCTTTTCTTCCACATCTAGATCATTGGGTTCCCCCACATGTTCATCTTCAGTAATTTCGGGTCCCTTTGGGTTTTCCACCACTTTTTTAATAGGGGGTTCTAAGGTTTGTTTACCACCTCGTGCAATAACTGTCATGCAATGACCATCAATTTTAATATTTTGGACTGTATTTCATTTGAACTGTCCCTTTTTGGCGTTTATTCAAGGATAAGGACACATGGCCTAACTTTTCCAGAAACTGTTTGATAGATGTAGCATTTGACTCTATTTTCTGATTCATACTCAATAGGTCATTTTGTATCTCTTTGATATTATCATTAGAAACTTTAAACTATTTCATCATCTTCGTCATCATGTCTTCAATACTTGTGAACCTCGATCCACCATCTCAATTTCTTGGAGGAACATGTGCATCACTCCTTTCATTTCTATTATTGTCTCTCCCTGCCTAATCACATTCTCTATCTTGGCCCCAATTTTGATCACTATATCTGTTCCAATTTTTGTTGTCATCAAGATTATAGTTTCCACCTCGATTATAAATTTTTCTCTCAATTGTAGTTGTTGTTACATTTGTACTTGTCTTCTCAGTTTAAATTTCTACCCCAATTGTAGTTCTGACCTTTCCCTAGTAAAAAATGGAAAACAAAAGTTGTTCATCATCAAGATTGTCTAATAATTTCCACAGACTCCACAAAATGCATACAATTAAGAAATCTTTCGAGGCCAACGATGTCGAAATGACATCAACAAATTTACAAATTGTTAATTCTGATTAAGTTTAAATGGAATAAATGGATTTGCAAATCTTGAACTCTAGCGAAGTTAAAGTTAATCCTACCTCACTGAATTCTGATGTCATCGCTATTAGAAAGAATGACAACGGTTATAAGAGTGAAGATGATGATATCGACCTGCAATAAATTTTTTGAGTTGATAACCACTTACAACGCGCATGTAAAAAATTCTTTATTGCAACTCTATTTTTGACACGTTCGTTGTATGTGATTACCGATTCAAAGAATTTATTGAAAGTCGATATCATCATCTTTGATCTTGTAACTATTGTCATTTTTTCTAATAGTGATTACATCAGAATTCAGTGAGGTAGGATTAACTTCAAATTCGCTGGAGTTCAAGATTTGTGAATTCGTTGATTCCATTTCAACTTTATCAGAATCAACAATGGTAAATTTGTTGTTCCATTTCGACATCGTTGGCCGCAATTTTTTTTTTAATTTTATGCCTTTTGTGGAGTCTACTAAAATTCTTAGACCATATTGATGTTGAAAAACTTTTGTTTCCATCTTTGACTTGAGCTACAAGAATTTAGATTTACAGTGCTCTTCATTTGGTCGTCAATGGAAGCCTATATTTCTTTCCCTGAATATGCATATAAGTTGTGTCTATATATATATATATATACTAGTTTTTCGACCTTGATGATGAACAATTTTTATTTTCCATCTTTGACTTAGGTTGCAAGAATTTAGATCTGATAGCTCATTTGGTCGTAAATGGAATTCAGATATCATCGCTATTAGAAAAAATGACAACGGTTAAAAGAGCGAAGATGATGATATCGAGGTGCAACTAATTCTTTAAATCGGTAATCACGTGTAACACACGTATAAAAAAAACTAGTATGTATATATATACATACTAGTTTTTTTGACACGTGTGTTACACGTTATTACTGATTTATAGAATTAGTTGCACCTTGATATCATCATCTTCACTCTTGTAACCGTTGTTATTTTTTGTTATAGCGATGATATCTGAATTCAGTGAGGTAGGATTAACTTCAAATTCGTTGGAGTTCAAAATTTGCAAATCCGTTGATTACATTTCGACTTGATCGGAATTAATGATTTGTAAATTTGTTGATTCCATTTTAACATCTTTCGCCGCAAAAAAATTCTTAATTTTATGCCTTCTGTGGAGTCTGCGGAAATTCTTAAACCATCCTGATGATGAACAACTTTTGTTTTCCAACTTTGACTTGGACTACAAGAATTTAGATTTCATAGGGAGCTTCATTTGGTCGTCCATGGAAGCTTATATTTCTTTCTCAGTTAATGCATATAAGTTTTGTGTGTGTGTGTATATATACTAGTTTTTCAACCTTGATGATGAACACCTTTTGTTTTTCATCTTTGACTTGGGCTACAATAATTGAGATTTGATAGGGCGCTTCATTTGGTCGTCAATTGAAACCTATATTTCTTTCCCACTTTATGCATATAAGTTGGATACATATATATACTAGTTTTTCGATACGTGCATTGTACATGATTAGTGATTTAGATAATTTTTTGCAGGTCGATAGAATCATCTTCGCTTTTGTATCCGTTTTCATATTTTCAAATAGCGATGACATAAAATTTAGTGATGTAGGATTAACTTCAAATTCGCTGGTGTTAATGATTTGAAAATCAGTTGATTCCATTTAAACTTGATCAGAATTAACAATTTGTAAATTTGTTGATTCCATTTCGACATCGTTTGCCTCGAAAGATTTTTTAATTCTATGCCTTTTGTGGAGTTGGCGGAAATTCTTAGACAATCTTGACGATGAAAAACTTTTATTTTCCATCTTTTACTTGGGCTGAAGGAATTTAGATTTGATAGCGCGCTTCATTTGGTCGTCACTGGATGCCTTTATATATTTATACACACAGACACCACTTATATGCATAATTTGGGAAAGAAATATTGGCTTCCATTGGCGACCAAATGAAGCTCTCTATCAAATTTAAATTCTTGTAGTCCAAGTCAAAGATGGAAAACAAAAGTTGTTAATCATTAAGATGGTCTAAGAATTTCCACAAACTCCACAAAAGAAATTAAATGAAGAAATCTTTCGCGGCCAACGATGTCGAAATGGAATCAACAAATTTACAAATCGTTATTTCTGATCAAGTGGAAATGGAATCAACAGATTCACAAATGTTGAACTCCAGCGAATTTGAAGTTAATCCCACCTCTGTAACACCCCGCTATTTGAAAGAGCTAGAATTAGAAAGAACCATTTTTGGAAAGAATGAAAAATCTGAAATTTTACAAAGTTATGCTTAGTATGAGTTTTGGGTCAACTTCAAATGACCATAACATTCATTATATGATAAGTTAGGTAGCAAATAAGATATCAAATGAAAGGTCTTGGAATTATCTTTCCAACGCCACCGAGTTTGCTAATTTTTGAGCTCATATGAGGGATATATGCCCGTTCGAAGTTAGGCTGTATAGTTAAGGAAAGTTAACCGAATTGTAAAGGGGTATTTTGGTCTTTTCCATACCCAATTAAATTAATTTGTTTTTAGTAATTAATTAGGTGTCTAAAATGAATTGGTTCATTTTATGCACTCAAAGATTTCACGCTAGGGTTTTTAGAGAAAGAACTCAAGAGGAGAAAGGAGAAGAAAAGGTCAAGATTCGTCAAGTTCTTGCGATTTGGTTGTGGATTTCGCCAAGGGTTAATCCCTACGAGGTATGTGAGTTCACATAGCACTGGGTTCATTCACCCACGTGCAAAACATGTTTATTTCAGCGTGAATTCATCCTAAAAAGTTGAAAGTTTGAATGTTCTTGATGTGTGTTCTTGAATTGCTTTCGTTCTTGATTTTAGGAAGAGATTAATGAGTTTCTTGAGATAATCGTGTAGATTAGTAGAGTTGTTTGAGTTAGATTCTTGTGTACATGTTTTGGGTATTTGAATCTAAAGAGAAATTCAAAAAAGGATTGAATTTAATCAAATTAAGAGCAGAAAACGAGTTGGAAAATTCGTCATGTTTGTCTAGTCGAAAGAAGGTGCGGCGCGCCCCTGAGGGAGGCTGGGGCAGCGCGCCATCAGTGCGCCCAAAACCAGTCTATGAAATTTAGGGGCTGACTCCCGGGACTTCTGCCTCTACCCGTTTTTCATCGTTTAGCCCGTTTGTGTCTTTCTAAAGTGTACTAACACTTCCTATCGATTCTAGCTACTCCAAATGACTTCTAAACATCTAAAAATCATCCAGAAACATGAATCATAACCTTGAATCCATAAATTCAAATTCAAGGAAAGTTAAGAGCCAAGTCTTGAGAGTTCATAGAGTCTTTTCAAATGCTTTAAACTTGTTTTAAGACTTGAGTTTTGAGTTGAGTAAAGATTAACAAATGAAGTTCATTTCCTTCAAAAGAGTATATGGGAACTATGCATTCCCAAAGAGTAAATATTTTTCACATTTAAACAAGAGAGGAAACACCGATTTCCAAAAGAGCCTTTGAACTAGTTTTTGAGTAAAGAATAAATATTTTCACATTTAAGCAAGAGAGGAAACACTGATTTCCAAGAGAGCCTTTGGGCTAGTTTTTGAGTAATTATCTCAAACTACAAAAAGAGTTATGTTTTTAAACATATGAGCTAGTTACATTTTGAGAGTAGTATTGAGCACCGATTTGGGGACAAGTTGAGTTCAGATAATTCAAAGTCTACATAAATTGTGTGGCCAGCATGGGTAGAAAGGGTCATACTTTTTAGATGATTCCTTAATGCTTTTTAGCATAGACTAGTGGATCCACTTAGTTGTTAGGTTCTATACCACCGACAAGGTATATGATGACCCTGGCAGCGTGAGGCAAAACGTTGTATCATCACATAGCTCATAGTGAATATTGTCGGTTAGAGAAACTCCCACAGAGATATTTTGTATTCTTATATACGCAGAGTTTAGTTGTATTTTCACATACAAACAAAGTTTAAATTGTATCCTTGCATACAGACTGAGTTACTATTGTATTTTTTAATACAAAGAGTTGTTATCCACATGTTTTAAAGCTTTTCTTTATATTGCATTTATATTACTGCTTTATATTGAAATGAGTTGAGTTGAGACCAGGTATGTTCCTTCAGTTCCTTTCAAGCTTATGTATTGTCTTAGATTTCACCTCGCATGCTCGTACATTCAATGTACCGATGCCAGTTGGCTTGCATCTTTTATGATGCAGATATAGGTAACCAGGATCAACATCTAGCGCATCGTTGATCCAGTTGAGCTTCAGAGTTGTTGGTGAGCCTCTTTGCTTCCAGAGGATCCCCTTTTTATTGTTTTTCATTATTTTAGTTCATTATGATGTCTTGGATCTTGTCTCGACGTCCATCTCAGTTGTTAGAGTCTTCATACATAGTTAGTTGATGTTAGTTCTTGAATCTTTCCATTTCAATTTTGATGTTTGAGACTGGAGTTGACATTTTGTCTAGTGAATGTTTCTTTTAAGACATTTTAAGTTTATTGCATGCGTTTATCTTTTGAGACTGTTTCTTGTTATTTAAGTCTTCCGCTAAGAGTTAAGCCAGACCAAGGGTTCGCTTGGGGCCATCAATGGTTCTCGAGTTCCAGTCCCACCCAGGGTGTAGGCTAGGGGCGTTAAAAACTTGGTATCAGAGCACAAAGTTCAAGAGTCCTAGGGAGTCTATGAAGCCGTGTCTGTAGAGTCCTAGTTATTGGTGTGAAGCGCGCCCCATCTATAATTAGGAGGCTGCGACACTTAGGAACCATTTCACTTCTTTCATACTAATTTCGTGCTATAGAGTTTATCTATAAAAAAGTTTCTTCTAATTTGTGCTTGCATGTGTCTTTAAGATCATGCCTACACGAAGAGTTATCAAAAGTCGTCCCGCTAGGAGGAATGTTGAACCACAAGATCAAGAGGTACCTAATGTACTAGAAGTTCAACCCCAAGGAGAGGTCACCAATGCTAAGTTCCGGGAAGCTATCCGGATGTTGAGTCAAGCTGTGACCAATCAAGTTGGCAGAGAGAGAATCGACAAGAAATGGCTGATACTTCTAGGATCAGTGAATTCTGAAGGATGAATCCTCCAACCTTCAATGGTTCAAGTGTCACTGAGGATCCAAAAAACTTTGTTGAAGAGCTTCAGAAGTGTTTTGAGATTATGCATGTTGCTGATGCTGAAAGGGTGGAACTAGCTGCATACCAAATGAAGGGTGTCGCTAGAATCTGGTTTTATTAGTGGAAAAAGAATAGAGCTGAAGGTGCACCACTTGTGAGTTGGTCTTTGTTTGAGGAGGCCTTTTTGGGGATTTTCTTTCCCCGTGAACTGAGAGAAGTAAAGGTACGATAATTCCTTACTCTTAAGAAGGAATCTATGAGTGTTCATGAGTATAGTTTGAAGTTCATCCAACTTTCCCGCTATGCTTCGGAGATGGTTGCTGACATGAGAAGCAAGATGAGTTTGTTTGTTGCTGGGTTGTATCGTCTGTCAAGTAAGGAAGGCAAGGAAGCTATGCTGATAGGAGATATGGACATAGCAAGGTTGATAATCCATGTACAAAAGGTTGAGGAAGAGAAGCTGAATGATAGAGAGGAGTTTCGAAACAAAAGAGCTAAGACAGGGAATGAGTCCGGACAGCAGAAGAGTAATGCCAACCGGTCATCTTTCCAACAGAAACAGAAAGGACATGCTCCATCATCTTCTAGTGCACCTAAACCAAGGAACAGAGGTGAGTTCAATAATCAGAATTCACAAAATTTCAGAGCTAGACCTGCACAGTCTCAGGGTAGTGTGGCACGAGGAGGTAATGGGACTCCTACATGTGCTAAGTGTGGTAGTGTAACACCCCTGAAACTAGTAAGTTGAACTAGTGAGTTCTAGAGCCTTTCATAAGAGTTTTGGAGTGTGGTATGAGGATTAAAAGTTGTAAAAATGATTCCCATACTTAGAATAGGGGTTTAAGGGTTAGGGTGTCAAGATAAGACCCCCCAAGGACCACCCAAGGGGTCCTGGAGGAGGACCCTTAAAACAACCCAAAAGCTGAAAATTGGCAGCAACCTACGCTTGGCCACCTACTGGCCGTAGGTGGACCCACGCCCCGTAGGTTGGGGTCGTGGGTCAAGGCCTGCAAAGTTGAGCCTCCAGTACCCACCTACGACTTGCCAGTACGGGCATTAGACCCATCCACGGTCCGTGGATGGGTGGGGCGTAGGTCAAAACAGTTTTGAGTTTTAGTTTTAAGTTAGGTGTTTGGGGGTTAAGTTAGTAATTAATTAGGGGTTAAGGTAGGTTGGGTAGTTAGTTATTTAACCACCTAAAATACCTAATAGACCCCTAAACTAAATCATTTAACTCATTCATCTAAGACCCCAAATTCTCTTCAAATATCCTCTCTCTAGAAGTGAAGAAGAAGAAGAAGAAGAAAGGAAGTTGGGGCAGCAACCTAGGTCGTTTTTACTCCATTGATTCAGGCTTTATTAGAGATTTGAAAAGAGTTATGTTAGCTTAATTATCTATGGGTTCTTCCACCCATAGAGCCCTCTAGGATTTCCCCTAATAGATAAGTAAAAAACCCAATTCTAGCTAGGGTTTCTTTGTGGGTAGTGCTTAGGTATGATTCCAATCTAGTGGATAATACCTAATTATGATTGTATTAGCATCTAATTATGATATTATGATGAATTCATGTTATTTCTATGGTAAACCCTAGTCTAAATTGATGAATGTGATATTTATAGGTTTATGCCATTAGAGGTGAAATTGAAGGTTCATAGTTTATCTTCTTAAATCAATGTCATGTGTAGTAATTGTTCAAGGTTAGGAATACATAAAAGGGAATTGAATTAGATTATAGTCCAATTGATCGATCATGAATTGAAAAGTTAAAATTGAACCTTTAGGAATCAATTATGACTAGAATCACCTCCTAATGAAGAATGTTATTGAATCACCTTGAAATCTAGGTATGATGATGAGATTAAGAAAGAATTATTGAAGTAGGGCTTGTAGTCATCAATGTTAGGGCTTTGGGGGTAAATATAATATTATGTGATTTTGTTGTGTATTGCTTCTCTCTTACACACTTAGGCATAAAGATGCTAGGAGATCCAAGGTTCTCTCACATAGAATGATTCTAGGTTGGCTTAATAACCTAAAATGAATCAAAGCATGTTAGACTAGAATAGCTTAAAGTTGTGACATATGTTCCCTTCATGTATAGCTTGGCTTGGTAGGACAAGACCAATATTGATAGCTTAGGATTTAGGATCTATACTCTCCCAAGGGATAGCTTGACTTCGCATTGTAAAATGCATTTCATGGTAGCATGAGTTAGGAGTAGTCATGGTAGCCTAGGATTGAGGATTTATACTCTCTTATGGGTAGCTTGAACTAGCATTGTTAGGTTGCCTTCATGATAGCATGACTTTGTTTGGCCAAGACCATTTCATGGTAGCTTTAGGATTGAGGACTTATACTCTCCTAAGGGTAGCTTAGGATTGAGAATCATACTCTCCTAAGGATAGCTCACTTAGCATCTTAGGTGCTTGTGAGGGTAGCTTGACTATGCATTGTAAGATGCATTTCAAGGATAGCTTAGGATGGAGGACTTATACTCTCCTAAGGGTAGCTTAGGATTGAGGATCCATACTCTCCTAAGGGTATCTTTAATTTGCATTGTAAGATGCATTTCAAGGGTAGCTTGAGTTATAGTTAGTCATGGTAGCTTGGGATTGAGGACTCATACTCTCCTAAGGATAGCTTGCATTTGTATAATAGTATAATAGTATACTTGTAAGGGTAGCATGACTTAGTTGGTCTAGTACTATTTCATGGTAGCTAGGATAGGACAGTTGTACCTTTCCTAGAGTAGCTTGGACTTGCATGTTAGTGTGTCTTCCAAGGTAGTTAGCTTAGCTTAACCTAGTTCTGTTAGTAAGATGATAGAATGGTCTAGACTATTATTGGGTTATTCCTTGGTAGCCTTGAATTGAGAAGTAGAGTTCATTCATGGGTTATGACTTGCCTAGTACTAATAGAGAAGTACCTTGTATGAATAGAGGATATTAGAATAGAGGAACTAGTCCGCAACTAGTGAGCATTCATGATAGTCTAAAGGAGTACTTAGTGTGGATAGTAGTATGGGATGCTATCCATACATTGCACAAGTATGACTTGAGGCTAGTTATGAAGGGTTCTCTTATATAGTATAGACTTAGCTTGGGTTGTTGCTATAGTTGCCCTCCAAGATATGATTGACTAAAGGTGATAGTTCCCTTGTCTACATGAAGTAAGCCAAAAATAAGGCTAAAGGAGGTAATATGACTAGGATGACTTCAAGGTTATGCTTAGTATGAAGGGTAGAATGGGATGCCTTTCATGCATTGCAAAAGTGTGTCTTGAGGTTACTTAGGAGTATGGTACCCTTATGGTAGAGAAGCTTAAGAGTTGACAATGTATATAGACTATGATTAAGCTGACCAAAAAGGGATACTTGGCTTGGGTGGTATTAGGGGATGCTATTCTTGCTTTGCACATGTATGCTTTTGAGGTTACTTGAGAATGGTGCTATTATGGTATAGATGACTAAGAGTCAATTATGCTTATTATGATTATGACTTATCTCCTATACTCATAAACTATGTTTTATGTTGACTTTTAATTATATGGTGTTTATGTTGGAGATTATGCTATGACTATGTTATTATCTCTTATGCTTATGTCTTATGTTGACTAACCATTTTGAGATGCTTTTATGGTGTTGTGCTAGCTATCATACTTGGTACATTTTGTACTAACACATAATTTGCCTACATTCTAATCAAATGTAGGATTTCGGAGATTGAGTTCCTTTGGAGGCTAGGTTTCAAAGGAGCAAGAAGAGTTGAAGATTTGGTGAGTCCTCATAACTTCGAGGACAAACCCATTATTTCCTTTATGTCATTTCTTTATGTTTTAGACTATTGTATGGGTTGTGTCCCAAGAGTTTAATCTAAAGTGTATTAGATGATTTGAGACAAAGTATAGAAAGACTTCCGCTTGATTTATATGAAAATGACTTTGATTGTAAAAGTTTTAAATTTTCCTGTATTTTCTAGTATCTTATGTTATGATATGCTAAGGGCTTGTATGAGACCCCTTCGGGGTCAAGTACGCCATGTTACGTCTAGGGGGTACCCTGGGTCATAACAGGTAGGACCCACTCAGGGGTGTGTCGTGATGGCTCGACTGGTTGTTTCAAGTGTGGTCAGAACGGTCATTTTATGAAAGAGTGTCCTAAGAACAGGCAAGGTAATGGTAATGGGGTCAATAGAGCCCAATCTTCTTCAGTTGCTCCACCAGACATAGCTACATCTAGAGGAGCTACTACTTCAGAGGTAGGAGGAGGAGCAAACCGATTGTATGCTATCAATAGTCGCCAAGAGCAAGATGATTCGCCAAATGTTGTCACTGGTATGATCCAAGTCTTTAACTTTGATGTTTATGCTTTGCTAGATCCAGGAGCGAGTCTATCTTTTGTGACTCCTTATGTTGCGATGAATTTTGATATTTTTCCTGAGAAACTTCTTGAGCCCTTCATTATTTCTACACTTGTTTGTGAGCCTATTTTAGCAGAGAAAGTCTATCGTGATTGTACCATTTCCGTCAATCACAAGAGCACCATGGCTGACTTAGTTGAGTTAGATATGCTAGATTTTGATGTCATTCTAGGTATGGACTAGCTTCATGCCTGTTATGCCTCAGTTGATTGTAGAACTCGAGTTGTTAAGTTCCAATTTCCTAATGAGCCATTTATAGAATGGAAGAGTAGTTCAGCAGTGCCTAAGGGTCGTTGATATACCATGAGTTTACGGTATTTCTAATACATTTCACTTACAAGTTGTGTGTGTCTAGAGCCTTTTTGTATTGGTTTTTATGTATTTTTATCAAATTGTGCAGGAAAGATGTTCAGGCGCAAAATTAAAGAGACAGCTGAAAGAAGTGCAGAAAAGGGCATCTACGGAGATGATCTACGGACCGTAGGTCTATTTACGATCCGTAGATGGTGGTCGTAGATCAGCAGCCAAGGCA
>JAJONZ010031841.1:0-15609 GCA_029582445.1 Solanum paucissectum
TCATATAATAAAGTAATATAGTTTATGTGGGAGTTTCTCTAACCGACAACCACCACTATGAGCCTAAGTGGTGATACAACGTCTTGCCCACGCTGCCAAAACTGTCCTATACTTTGTCATCATATAGAACGCCTTAACTAAGTGGATCCACTAGTCTATGCTAAAAATCACTAAGGAGTCATCTAAAAAGTATGATCATTTCTACCCATGATGGCTACATGGTTTATGGAGACGTGAGTTATCTGAACTCAAACTCGTCCCCATATCGGTGCTCAATACTACTCCCAAAATACTCAGCTCATATATTTAAGAACATAACTTCGTTCTTTGGTTTGAGATAATTACTCAAAACTTAGCTTAAAAGCTCTCTTGGAATCGATGTTCCCTTTCTTGCTCAAATGTGAAAACATTTACTATTTAACTGAAAACTAGCTCAAAGGCTATTTTGGAAATTAAGGTTTCCTTTGTTCTTTAAATGTGAAAACATTTTACTCTTTAACTGAAAACTAGCTCAAAGGCTCTTTTGGAAATCAAGGTTTCCTTATTTCTTTATATGTGAAAACATTTTACTCTTTGGGAATACATAGTCTCGATATACTCCTTTGAAGAAATGAACTTCAAACTTTATTCTTTATCCAACTCAAAACACAAGTCTTAAAATAAAGTTAAAACATTTGTAAAAGACTTTTGGAAGACTCTATGAACTTCTCTTTACTTGATTCTTAATTTCTCTTGACTTGACTCTGAACTTCTCTTGACTTGACTCTTAACTTTCTTTGAATTGAATTATCGATTCAAGGATTGTGATTTGTGATAGGAAAGATCTCATGATGTTTAGGAGTGTTTCTAGATAGTTAAACATGAGAAAAGATCAAGAAATCATTGTCTGGAAGCAAGCCTGCGACGCGGAGATGCATTTAATTATTTGGTCACGAAATAATTTTGAGGCAGAACAGTCGCGGACCTGTTACCCAAATTCCGCCGACTTTTTCCTTCTTCAATTTCTAACCCCAATTCACCTAAACTCGGTTCTTTTTCTCAAATTCCCTTTAGATTCAGATACCCAGTGTATGTACACAAGAATCTAACTCAAAATAACTCTAACAATCGACCTTAAACTCTCAAGAATTCCTCGGTCTCATCCCAGATTCAAGAACGAAAGCAATTCAAGAACACAACTCAAGAACATCAAAGTCTCAATCTTTTAGGACAAAAATCATACTAAAATAAACATGTTTTGCGCGTGGGTGAACGAATCCAACGCTATGTGAACTCACATACCTCGTAGGGATCACCCTTTGACGAAGTCCATGATCTTAGCTTCGAGAATTTGACGATTCTTGCTTCTTCTCCTCTCTTCTCTTCTTATTTTCTCTTCTCTAAAACCCTAACTCAATATTGTAAAAGCGTAAACTAAATCCTATTAGTTTATACCCCAATTAACTACCCAAAAAAGAAATTAAGGCATGGGGTATGGAAAAAACCATAATGCCCTTCAAAAATTTGGATTATATTTTCCTTATTTGAACAACCGAACTTCCAATGGGCATATCTCACTCATACGAACTCAGAATCACGCAAACTCAGCGGCGTTGGAAAGATAATGTCAAGATATTTCCTATGGTATCTGGAATCTCACCTAAATTATCCTGAGATACGAGTTATGGTCGTTTTAATTTGACCAAAAACTCAAACGTAACATAACTTAACAAATTTCCAGTTTTTTCATTCTTTCCTAAAACAACTCTTTCTAATTCTAGCTCTTTCTAGTTCTTTCAAAAAGAGAGGTGTTACAATATCTCACCCTTGGGAATATTCGTCATCGAATTAGATTACTCTTAATAGGCTAAGGGTGTAACATCTAACATTCAACTCAAACACCCAACAAGCAATGCAAATACAACATGCCAACTTATAAATAAATACCAAGAAAAGGATTAGTACCTTGATCTGGAATTTCTCCGGTTTCAAAGAGATGTGGATATCTCTTCTTCATCTCCTCCTTAGCTTCCCAAGTAGCTTCCTCAACAAACTTTTCCTCCAAAGAACTTTGACTGATGCTACTTCCTTAGTCCTCAACTTGCGAACTTGGCGATCTAGAATCTGAACTGGAATATCTTCATAAGATAAGATATCCTTGATATCAATATCTTCAGTTGGTATGATAAGTGAAGGATCTCCCATGCACTTCTTCAACATGGAAATGTGAAATACCGGATGAACCGCTGCTAACTCTTGTGGTAGCTCTAACTCATAAGCTACCTTTCCAACCCTTTTTTATATTTGCTAAGGACTAATATACTGGGGGATAAGTTTCCCCTTCTTACCAAATCTCATAACACTCTTCATAGGTGAAACTTTCAAGTAAACCCAATCATATACTTCGAACTCTAACTCCTTTCTCCTAACATCAATGTAGGATTTCTGATGATTCTGCGCTATTTTTAACTTTTTTGACTCACTTTCACTTTCTCCATAGCTTGATGAATTAAGTCTGGTCCTATCAACCCAGCTTCACCAACTCAAACCATCCAATTGGAGATTTGTATCTTCTCCCATAAAGAGCTTCATAATGAGCCATCTGGAGATTAGAGTGGTAACTATTGTTGTAAGCAAACTCAATATGAGGTAGGTGATCATCCCAATTACCCTTGAAATCAATCACACAATCTACCTTGATACCTCAAAACACCATCTTCCCTTTGTTCAAAAACCTTCACTTTTTGCTTATGAACACTTGCCTTTAATTCAAACAATAGAGGATCTTGGTCTTGCTTCTCTTTTACTTCTGACACTAATGATGATTCAACCCCATTCATCACCACTACTCCTCCTTCTGTGGAATCCATTAGTCGAACTCCTAGTCGTGCAAGTCTATGACCCTCTTTTTCTAACTCTTTCTAATCTTCCTCAAAATGGGCGGTACTACCCATAGATAACCTGCTCAAGGCATCAGCAACAACATTAGACTTACCTGGGTGATAAAGAATATTCATTTCATAATCCTTGAGTAATTATAACCACCTCCTCTGTCTAAGATTAAGCTCTTTCACACTAAACACATACTGAAGACTCTTGTTATCGGTGAACACATCCACATGAACACCATAAAGATAATGGCACCATATTTTCAAAGCAAATACTACGGCAGCCAACTCTAGATCATGGGTTGGGTAATTCTTCTCATGAACTTTCAACTGTCTGGAGGCATAAGTTATAACCTTGCCATTCTGCATCAACACACAACCCAAACCAACTCTAGACGCATCATAATATACCACAAAACCTTGAGTACCTTCTGGTAAGGTCAACACTGGGGCAGTAGTTAACCTCTTTTTCAATTCCTGAAAGCTTTTCTCACAAGTTTTAGACTATTGAAACTTCACTATTTTTTTAGTCAACTTGGTCAAAGGAGACGAAATGGATGAGAACTCCTCTACAAACCTTCTATAATAGCCAGCCAAACCTAAGAAACTCCTAATATCAGTTGGAGATGTGGGTCTAGGCCAATTCTGCATTGCCTCTATCTTTTGGGTATCAACTCTAATTCCATCACTGGAAACTATGTGGCCCAAGAACGCCACAGACTCAAGCCAAAACTCACATTTAGAGAACTTAGCATATAACTCCTTATCTTTCAAAGTCTGAAGAATTATTCTGAGATGGCTAGTATGATCTTCCTCATTCCTCGAATAGATTAGAATTTCATCAATGAATACGATAACAAACATATCTAAATATTGCTTGAATACTCTATTCCTAAGGTACATGAACGCTGCAAGTGCATTGGTCAAACCAAAGGACATGACCAAAAACTCATAATGACCATAACGGGTCCTGAAAGCTGTCTTGGAATATCACATTCCATTACTCATAACTAATGGTAGCCTGATATGAGGTTTATCTTAGAAAAACAAGAAGCACCCTGAAGCTGATCGAAAAGATCATCAATTCTCAGAAGAGGATACTTATTCTTGATGGTAACCTTGTTCAATTGGCGGTAATCTATACACATCCTAAGGGAACCATCTTTGTTTCTCACAAATAAGACCAGAGCGCCCCAATGTGAGACACTTGGTCGAATAAAACCCTTATTAAAGAGATCTTTCAACTGTTCTTTAAGCCCTTTCAACTCTATTGGTTCCATTCTATATGGAGAAATAGAGATAGGACGAGTAACTGGAAGAATGTCTATGCTGAAGTCTATTTCTCTCTTAGAAGGGACTCCGGGTAGATCATCTGGAAAGACTTATGGAAACTCTTTTACTATTGGAACTGACTGAATGGGAGGTATCTCAACACTAGAGTCATTAACTCGGACTAAGTGACAGACAGAACCCTTAGAAACTAACTTTCTCTCCTTAAGGTATGAAATAAAATGACTCTTAGGCATTGTTGCACTGCTCTTCCACTCTATAACCGGTTCACTAGGAAACTAAAACTTGACTACTCGAATCCTACAATCTATTGATGCATAACAGGCATGAAGCCAGTCCATACCTAGAATGACATCAAAATCTACCATGTCTAACTCAACTAAAGCAACCATGGTACTCTCGTGATTGACAAAAATGGAACAATCACGATAGACTCTTTCTGCTAGAATAGACTCACCATCAGATGTAGAAACACTGAAGGCTCAAGAAGTTGCTCACGAAGAACATCAAAATTGAAGACTTGGATCATACCAATGACAATATCAGGTGAATCGTCTTGCTCTCGGCGACTAGCGATAACATAAAGATGATTTCCTTCTCCACCTACCCTTGAAGTAGCTCATCTAGATCTACCTCTATCTGGTGGAGCAACTGAAGAAGACTGGGCTTTATTACCCCCATTACCATTACTCTGTCTTCTCTTAGGACACTCTCTCATAAAAATGACCATTCTGGCCACACTTGAAGTAACTAGTGGAGTCATCACGATACATCCCTGAGTGGCTCCTACCACACTTGGCATGTGCAGGAGTCTTAGTACCCCCTTGTGCCTTACTACCTTGCGAATGCGCAGGTCTAGCTCTGAATTTTTGAGAATTCTGACTATTGTACTCACATTTGTTCCTTGGTGCAAGTGCACTAGCAGATCATGGAGCAGGTCCTTTCTGCTTATATTGGAAAGAAGACCAATTCGCATTACTCTTTTGCTGCCCAGATTCATTCCCTGATGTCTTAGCCCTCTTATTCTTAAACTCTTCTCTATCCTTCAGCTTGTCCTTCTCAACTAGTTGCACATGGATCATCAGCCTTGCTATGCCCATGTAACCTATTAGCATGGCTACCTTACTTTTCTTACTTGAAAGACGAGTCAACTAAACTATGAATAAACTCCTCCTGCTCTTCATGTCAGCAACCATCTCTTTTCTTATCTTAGCTCACAGGGAAAGAAATGCCCCATGAAAGCACTCTCAAAACAATCCAACTCACAATCGGTTACGCGCAAACACGAGTTAGAAATAAACTTTATAGAGATGAACTCTATCCCACAAAATAAGTATGAAAGAAGTGAGATAGTTCCTAAATATTGCAGCCTCCTAATTATAGATGTGGCGTGCTTCACACTGATAACTAGGATTCTACAGACATGGCTTCATAGACTCCTTAGGACTCTTAAACTCTATTCTCTGATACCAAGTTTGTCACACCCCGAGCCTACACCCTGGGTGGGACTGTTACTCGAGAACCATTGTTGGCCCCAAGCGAACCCTTAGCCCGTCTTACTTACTCAGCGGAAGACTTGAAACATTAAGAAAAGAACTCAAATTCATGATAATTTAACTGTCTCAAACTAAACACATGATGCTTTAGAAATAAACATGTAACTTAGCCAAGTGGCAACTCAAATCTTAACATAAGCCAATAACAAAGTAAAGACAAATGACCTAACTGATTGGCTATCTATGAAGCCCCTAATAACTAAGATGGACGTCGGGACAAGACCCACGACATCCTAATGAACTAAATACTAAAAATCAATAAAAAGGGATCCTCCGAAAGTATAGAGGCTCACCAACAAACTCTGGAGCTCAACTAGAATCAACGATGCGCTGGATGTTGATCCTGGTTACTTGTGTCTGCATCATTAAAAGATGTAATCCAAATGGCATCAGTGCATTGAATGTACGAGTATGTGAGGGGAAATCTAAAACAAGACATAAGCTTAAAAGGAACTTAAATAAACACTTACCTTGGCTTTACTCAACTAATGAACAACTTAACTCAATATAAAGCAATAGAACACATGCAATATATAGAAAGCCTTTAAAATAATAGAAAACAACTTAGTTCGTTAAAGAAAATACAATAACAAACTCAACTTTACTCATATAATAAAGTAATATATTTTCTGTGCGAGTTTCTCTAACTGACAACCACCACTATGAGCCTAAGTGGTGATACAACGTCTTGCCCATGCTACCAGAACTGTTCTATACTTTACCATCATATAGAACACCTTAACTAAGTGGATCTAGTAGTCTATGCTAAAAAACACTAAGGAGACATCTAAAAAGTATGATCCTTTCTACCTATGATGGCTACATGGTTTATGGAGACGTGAATTATCTGAACTCAAACTCGTCCCCGTATTCGTGCTCAATACTACTCCCAAAATACTCAGCTCATATATTTAAGAACATAACTTCTTTCTTTGGTTTGAAATAATTACTTAAAACTTAGCTTAAAAGCTCTCTTGGAATCGATGTTCCCTTTCTTGCTCAAATGTGAAAACATTTACTCTTTAACTAAAAACTAGATCAAAGGCTCTTTTGGAAATCAAAGTTACCTTTCTTCTTTAAATGTGAAAACATTTTACTCTTTAACCGAAACCTAGCTCAAAGGTTCTTTTGGAAATCAAGGTTTCCTTATTTCTTTATATGTGAAAACATTTTACTCTTTGGGAATACATAGTCTCGATATACTCTTTTGAAGAAATGAACTTCAAACTTTACTCTTTATTCAACTCAAAACACAAGTCTTAAAACAAAGTTAAAACATTTGTAAAAGACTTTTGGGAACTCTATGAACTTCTCTAAACTTGACTCTTAACTTCTCTTGACTTGACTCTTAACTTTCCTTGAATTGAATTATCGATTCAAGGATTGTGATTTGTGATTGGAAAGATCTCATAATATTTAGGAGTGTTTTTAGATAGTTAGACATGAGAAAAGATCAAGAAATCACTGTCTGGAAGCAAGTCTGCGATGCGTACATGCATTTAATTATTTGGTTACAACATAATTTTGAGGCAGAAAGATCCGTGCCCGCTCTACGGCGTGCGGAGAATTTTTTCCCATTCTGAGGAATAGGTCCACGTCGCGGACCTGGTATCCAAACTCCGCCGACTTTTTCCTTCTTCGTTTTCTAACCCCAATTCGCCTAAACACGGTTATTTTTCTCAAATTCCCTTTAGATTCAGATACCCAGTGTATGTACACAAGAATATAACTCAAAACAACTCTAACAATCGACCTTAAACTCTCAAGAACTCCTCGATCTCATCCCAAATTCAAGAACGAAAGCAATTCAAGAACACAACTCAAGAACATCAAAGTCTCAATCTTTTAGGACAAAAATCATACTGAAATAAACATTTTTTGCGCGTGGGTGAATGAATCCAATGCTATGTGAACTCACATACCTCGTAGGGATCACCCTTTGACGAAGTCCACAATCTTAGCTTTGAGAATTTGACGATTCTTGCTTCTTATCCTCTCTTCTCTTTTTCTTTTCTCTTCTCTAAAACCCAACTCAATATTGTAAAAGCGTAAACTAAATCCTATCAGTTTAGACCCCAATTAACTACCCAAAAACGAAATTAAGTCATGGGGTATGGAAAAGACCATAATGCCCTTCAAAAATCCGGATTATATTTTCGTTATTTGAACAACCCAACTTTCAATGGGCATATCTCACTCATACGAACTCGGAATCACGCAAACTCAGCGGCGTTGGAAAGATAATTTCAAGATATTTCTTATGGTATCTGGAATCACACCTAAATCATCCTGAGCTACGAGTTATGGTAGTTTTAAGATGACCAAAAACCCAAACTTAACATAACTTAACAAATTTCCAGATTTTTCATTCTTTCTAAAAATAACTCTTTTTAATTCTAGCTCTTTCTAGTTCTTTCAAAAATCGAGGTGTTACACCTATGAATTATATTCCCAACTCCTTGATTGTATGACCAAGATCAATCGGGCATGGTATACTCGTGAGGACCATGTCTCTCCTCTCAATTTTATAATGACAAAGAAGCAGATTGAAAAAGATCTAGAGAGAGACCAAATCATGGCAAAGATGATGACCCAGCTGGATATCTTGTCTAAACATGTTATGGGTGTTGGTACGAAGAGTGTTAATGATATGGGTGTTGGTGGCATAAACCCCGATGAAGTCCAATTTGAAGCACAATACAATGATAAAGTAAATTTCCTAGCCAATCAAGGAGGAGGTTATCGTGCAAACTACCCAAGGCCGGGTGGAAATCAAGGATGGAATAGAGATGAGGGCTGGAGAGACCGTGACAGAGATTGGCGTGAACGCAATGCCACTTGGAATGAAAGAGAAGGGGAGAAGGATAGGTATGTGCCTCCCCATGAGCGTCAAAAGCCCAAGAAATCTGAGGGTGACCGTACGGAAGACATGCTCTCACTTATTCTCAACAAGATTGAAGGGTCCGATAAAGTGTTGAAAGAAATGAAAGATGATGTCTCGACTCTCAACCAGACGGTGACCTCTCACTCAGTCTCTATTAAGCAGCTGGATACCCAAATGGGTCAAATTTCATCACATTTGAATCCAAGACAACAAGGGGGGTTTCCTAGTGATACAATGGCAAACCCGAAAAATGAAGCTTGAATGGGTATTTGCATCGTGCCACGACATTAACTAAGGTGTTTCTTGGGAGGCAATCCAATTTTTTAATATTTGAAGTTTGATTATGAATAATGGGTGTTGATTGTGCAGGTTGAAAAGTGAAGTGTGTTTGCAAATAGGAGGTTTGGCAAGCCAAGAGATTGGTCGGTGACTCGACGAAGAGGTTGGCGAGCCTGACTTGAACCGCCGTTGGATTCATAAAACATGAAGTATAAGTTTGTAAAACTCGGCGGGCCAATTGCTTAATCGGTGACACGCCGAACAGGTGGGCGAGCCCGATTTAGTCAGCCATTTGAACCCCAAAATTGACTGGAGGTCCTGTAAAACTCGGCGAGCTAAGTCACCACTCGGTGGATCGCTGAGTGGTTCGGTGTGATCGACTATTACCACCGTAAGGGACGCGAACTGAAAGGTTTTAAAAGGCCAAACGGTTTAAAATTTCAAAATCTTTCATATTCTCTCATTTCTAACCCCGCACACTCTCAACTGCACTTTAGATTTTCCATACTTCCCTCTTTCGTTCGCTTTTTATGTTTGGTCTCGTGCTCGAATTCGGATTACTTTGCCGCCTAACTTTCCAAATTATGAATTCGGCATACAGGTTGGTTTTTCGAACCCCGCACCTTTGATTAGTGGTTGAACTCAAATGATTTCGGTAAATATGTGTTATTGTGTGTTGAGTAATTCTTGAAATAATGTTTTATGTGTCGAATTGCCCGTATTATTTTTGAAATTTTGCCTAAATGCTTAAAATGATGATTTCCCATGTTTAATGAGTTAAAACTGATCTTAAATTGTTGGGTTGCGGTTAATTTATACTGGGTCTAGTTGGGTGAAGTCTAGGTAACCCCTAATTGTGCCAAATGACGTAATTTGCCCAATGATGGAGCGTTTGACGTCATTCTTAAGGGCAAAAGTCATCAAATGGCCAATTTTGGCCAAACTGAGGGAAGTTTGAGTACCCCGAAGGCATGGGTCGATAGGGTCTGGTTTGAATTGAGTGGTGTGTGTGTTTGATTTTGATTTCAGGGGCTGCGGGCTTAATTTTAGAAAATGGGGTTGAAAATTCAGTTTGGCGAGCTGGGTCAAGCTCGTTGAACGGTTCGCCAAATTTCCCCTTTGATCGCCCTTAATTTCTTGATTTGGCTTGGTCGAGTCTGTAACTTTCGACGGGAAGCCTGAGTTCGCCGAGTTCACTAGGTGACTCGCCGAAAGGTCCTTGTGATCGCCCTTTCTGCGCCCCTAACCCCTAAAACACAATGTAAAATTCGGTGGGCTAGTCTGAGCTCACTGAATGGTGTCGGCGATTCACCAAAAGGTGCTGAAAATTGCCGACATGAGTTATTTCTGGAAATTTTTCAAGCTGGTCCTTTCGGCAAGCCTGATCTAGCTCGCCTAAGAGACTCGGCGAGTCTTTCTGCAACTTTCTTTAATGATTTCTACTAATTCTCAATGTATTTCGTAGATATGGCTAGACCCAAGGTACCAGGACGAGACATGTTTCCCCACAAATGGGCAAAAAGGATCATCATAAATGAGGATGCAACGGCATCCAAAGCAAAAGCATCCAAACTTCCTACCACAGGTGGGAAAGGAAAAGGAAAGGGCAAGGCGCCCACAACTGAATCACGAGAGGTCAGCTCCGACTGTGAGGGAGTCTATGCAACTCACCTTACCACATCTAAAAGTGAGGGGGAACACCAAGATTCTCAAGCTGTATTCTCTGAGCCTAAGAATGACCTACTGCTATTGGCCCAGAGAGCTAAAATGCGCTCCAAGAGGATACATGATTCGTCTAGGATCCGGATGCCTCAGACCACTCATCCTTCTACAGTTCCAGATTAGATTGTGGTCCCAACACCAACTGCACAGGGTCCTCCTCCCCGGTCTCTCAACAGACTAAAGGCCGAGGGACTGAGGACTATCATTGAGGAGAAAAGATTGTCCATAAATGGTGTGATGGACCGATATCCGAAATATGGCATACCCTAAAGTCCTCCAAGTTTGAGATTTTTACTAAACCCAGGGCCCTTACATTCCTAATTGGGTCCGGTAGTTCTACACTGCCTATGGAGCTTTGGTGCCACAGGGAAAGAGAAAGGTTGCTACCTTCAAGACGGTCAACTATTTAGTTGTTAGGGAAGGAAGGTAAAGTGTGATAGTGATGATATTAACACTGTTTTGGAATGCACTGCCAACATTACAGATGACTACCAGAGCATGATCAAGACAATGACTTTGAAGGATATGAAATGTTGGTTGGGCCCTCTTTTATCTTAAGGTACTCCTTGGTAGATCAAGGCCGGAGTGCCAATAGAGAAGAAAGACCTCAATGTGGCAGCGAGGTATTGGTTCAGCTTCATCAGCAACACAATTATGCCATCCCAGAATGAGTCTATCCTCCGCCACACAAATGCAGCCTGTCTTGGATCCATCATTGTAGGGAAGCGCATCAATCTAGGTGTGATTATCAGACAGGAGATGGCCATGAGAGCTCGGTAGCAGCAGATATCTCTCCCTTTTCCGGTGTTGATCACTGAGTTGTGCAGACGAGCTTGGGTGCCACGTGATGCAGACTTCACCCCAGACTTAGCCTAGAAGGATGACATATTTACCTCCATCTCTGTTTTTTTATTGATTATCGTTATTTTAGTTGCATTTGAGGACAACTACTTTTCTTTTGTGGGTGAGGTGAGGTATTTCAATACCTACCTCTTGTGATTCGATTTTATTTGTGAATATTGGGTTTGTGATCCATATATATGTTTTGATTGTGTCTTTATCTTTGATTGTGCTTTAATCTTAATCTTGTGGATGGTTGAGCTTGTGGCTCCTTGTTTTGAATGGAAATGGTTTTGACCTGTTTTGAATGGAAATGGTTTTGACCTATTTTTAAATTGTGTGCCACCTCTATTGTTTGTGATTGTGGTTGTTCTTGTGCAAATTTGAGTATCGTTTATGATCAATACCGATGACTTGAATAGTGCTCTTAATTGAACAAAATGGATGTGCGGCTACGATGAGGCCATATGAATTTGCATAGACAATGTGTGAACTTTTAGCATCGCGTTGTGACTAGCCGACTATCGAATGAATCTCTTGTGATGAACATTGTACACTAGCTAGAAAGTGTGGAGTCTCGTGTGATATTGGTGCTAATGTCTTGTGTGATGAGAATACCTTGAACATTGTGTGTGATGACACCTAGAATTTGCCCCGTTGGTCCGGTTGACTAAGTGATGCAAGCACTTGAAATGATCTTAGGCAACAAGTTTGAAGAGTGTAAGCAATTTGAAAATATACCTCTTTTGTGGCCAACCTTGTGAGATGAGCGAACCTTGCTTGGCACATTTTGAGCCTTACCTTTTTTTCTTGGAAGAAACTTGAACAATTGTGACCTCTCTTTATTCAATTCACCTATCACTTTCATGAAGTGTGGTTTGTTTGAATAGCCAACTTAGACCAAAATCCTAAGTTGGAGGTGCGGTGAAAAGAAAAGGAAAGTCAAGAAGTGTGAGAAATCCCCCTTTAAGTAATGATTTTGAAAAAGATGGAACCCTTCACGTAAAAAAAAGGAGAAAAGAAGCAAAGAAAAAGAATGAAAAAGTTGTGAAATAAAGTGGTGGAAGTTGCAAAAGAAATGGGGTATCCAATATTTCATATGAAGTTGAATAATGGGGTGGATTATGAGCATGTGTAACACCACGTAAAGTAGTTAGTTGACCTAGTGAGTTCTAGACTAAATCTAGTAGGTAGAACTAGAGCCTCACATGTTAGTTTATAGTTGGAAACTTTTTTAAATGATGAATTATGGCTTTTGAAGTTAGTTTGGTGATTTTAGAAGTCAAACGTCAAGAAACGACTATGACGTCCGGAAACTAGTCATTTGAACTAGTGAGTTGTAAGGGTCTTGTCGTTGAAGTTTGGAGTGTTGTTTGAGGGTGAAAACTAGTAGAAGTAACTCTCCTACTTAGATGGACATTTCAGGGGTTAAACGTCTGGGTACGACTCCCCAAAGACCACACGAGGGGTCCTTGAGGAGGACCCCAAAACAGTCCACTAAGGCAGCCTTTGGTGGTCTACGGTTGCTATATAGGTTCAGTAGATCAATCCACGCCCCGTAGGTAATGGGAGTGGATGAGGACTTAGTCTAGGGAGGCTTGCCTTCAATTATGAGCCCCAGCCCCAATCTACGGAGGCACAGTACGGCCCGTAGACCCATCCACGATCCGTGGATGGGCAATCGTAGGTGCTGCCAACTTTTGGAGTGTTAGTTTTAAGTTGATGATTTGGAGTTTAGTTGGTTGATTGATTAAGGGCTTAGGGGGTTGGTTGGTTAGTTATTTAATCACCCATTTAAGCTAAAAGAGACCCTAAATTAAGTCATGGAATCGTTTGGGACCAAGACCCCCAAAACAGTTCACTAAGACAGTTTTGAGGTGACCTACGGATGGCAATTGACGGCCAGTAGGTTGGTTGACGCCCCATAGGTCAAGAACGTAGGTCCATACTTAGTTTTTTTAGAGACCTGCAACATTTAGACTCCCAGATTCAAACCACGAGACCAAACCATGGACAGTAGATTGATCTACTGTCCGTAGCTGGCCAGGTCGTAGGTCTGCCCAGTTTTCCAAATTTCAGTTTTTAAGTTAGGAGTTAGGGGTTGGGTTAGTTATTAATTAGAGGTTAATATAGGTAGGTTAATAGGTTATATAACCACCTATATAAGCTTAATGAAACCCTAAACTAATCATTCTAACTCACCCAACTAAAGACCCCTCCGTAGATGGCCAGGTCGTAGGTCTGCCCAGTTTTCCAAATTTCAGTTTTTAAGTTAGGATTAGGGGTTGGGTTAGTTATTAATTAGAGGTTAATATAGGTCGGTTAATAGGTTAAATAACCACCTATATAAGCTTAATCAAACCCTAAACTAATCATTCTAACTCACCCAACTAAAGACCCCATAACTTTCTCCAAAAATCATCTCTCTAGAAGTAAAAAAGAAGAGGAAGAAGAAAAGAGAAGAGGGCAGCTTCTTGGTCTAGATTTCACCATTGATTCAAGCTTGTATTAGGTCAGTGATTGAAGGTATGTGAATATTCTTCATCCATGGGTTCTTCCACCCATGGAGCCCCCATAGATTTCCCCCAATTGTGAACTCAAAAAACCCAATTCTAGCTAGGGTTGTGATTGCATTGTGGGTAGGGCTTGGGTGTGATTTCAATCTAGTGGATATCACCCAATTATGATTGATTTAACTTTTTTTATTGATATTATGATGATTTCATGTGAATTCTATGGTGAACCCTAACCTAATTTGATGAATGTGATATTTGTGGGTTGATGCCATTAGAGGCAAGGTTGAAGGTTCTTGAGTGATCTTCCTAATTCAATGATGTGTGTTGTAATTGACCAAAGTTAGGATCACATAACCATGAATTGAACTAGACTTTATTGTATATGACTGATCGTGACTTGTAATGATGAAATTGAGCCTCTAAGGCAAAATAGGACTAAGATCACCTAGTATCAAAGAATGTGATTGAATGTCTTGTAATTTAGGTTCATAATATGCTTCCATGTTGTAGAGTCTTTGAGAATGAGGAGTCATAGTCTTGAATGATGATCATTAGGGATTAAGCAAGAAGCTAATATGATCAACTTTAGATCCTAAGGCTTTAAGAGTAAAATCTACATATGAATCCAAGGCTAATGAATAGAATTGTGTTGAGAGACCTTTACCTACCTAGATCACCTTATGACTCATAGATGGTAGGAATCTATAGAATCACTTAGGTCATAATGATATACTTGCCTAATGAAGAATTCTAGACATGATGCTAGGTATGAATATGACCTTAACATGAAAGACTTCTCACACAGTAATGATTCTAGGGTTGAAGGACTTCTCCTAACTAATTGAACCTAAGGCTAGAGATCCTTTATACCTAGGTCATGGATTGTGATAGTTTCTCACACATGGTCTAAACGATGTTTTAGCATGGGTTGGTGGTCAAGAACACCTTTCCATTTACTTGAGTCCTAGTAGAGACTTAATGATTATCTTGTGGGATTTATGCCTAGCATGGAGAGGATATTGAAATGAGAATGGAGGTCCCCACCTAGATGAGATTGGGCTTTCATGGAGGTTCCCACATAGTTAGTTTGGGCTTCCCACAAGGGATCTCTCACCTAAAAGAGTATTGATTTCCCCAAGTATGTCTCATGAGATAGAAACCTCACCTAGTGGAGTTTGGGTTTCTAGTAGCAATCTCTGTATCCCTTAACTACATGCCCCGTAGGAAGTTAGCTAGTGGATCCGACTAATCTAACAAACCGGTTCCACCTTGGCAAGTGGACCAACCCTTGATGGTGTGGGTAACACCATGAGAGATCATATGTTCTCATGTCGGTTAAGGCTATATCCCAATTAAACAAGATTGGTAATGAACTAAGATTGTGCTAAATGTAGCATCTCCTAGAGTTCAAACCTCATGGACTAAGATTATGCATAATGTAGCATCTCCTAGAGTCCAATGCAAGTAATGGTCTAAGATTATGCTTGAAGGAGCATCTCCTAGAGACCCAACTAATTGAACTAAGAGTATGCTTTAAGTAGCATCTCCTAGAGTTCAACCTTAATGAACTAAGATGTACTCAATGTAGTATATCCTAGGGTTCTAAGTAATGAGGGATTAAGACAAGTTAGTAAAGTACCTCATAATGTTCAAAA
>JAJONZ010031842.1:0-14643 GCA_029582445.1 Solanum paucissectum
ATAAAATATTAAATATATATATATATATATATATATATATATATATATATATATTATTAATTTTGAGGTGTGATATGTCACTATAGAGATCCTTGATAGCACGGTATATTTCTAATTTTTTGTTGATCAAATATACCTTAAACTTAATATGGATTTAAGGCAACTTAAATTGTTCAAATACACAAAGCTTATTTTTTTTTTTAAAAAAAAAACAGTTCAAGTGGTCAATCGACGAACTACATTTTTTTTTAAAAACGAAATAAATCAACCAATATAACAAATCAAACATGGAGAAAAAATATTAGTTTGTGAGATCATCAAATTACATGGAACGAATTTGGAGAATTTAAAAGAATATTTCTAAATATTCTCAGATAAATAAAAAAGAACATTAAATTACAAAAAAAAAATGGCAAAAAGATTTAGGGATAGTTTAGTCATTTAGGGGTCTTATCCAAGAATTGTTAAACCTTTGATTAGTTATTCCTCCCTTTTCTAGGGATAAAATAAGAACTTGTATGAGATATAACTAATTCATGGATTACTTTAAATAAAGTAACCAAACAATGTTTTTGTTGGACTAAATTTTAATCCATGAACTATTTTGATTAATACCTCCTACCAAACGAATCTTTATAGTATTGTTTTATTTGAATGAAATAACAATTCCACATAACTTGTTTCTAATCAATTGTCGGGTAACACTAAGGTCAAGTATTTTTTGGTTTTCTTTTTTATTATCTAGTATCTGATATCCGCATTAAAGCACGACAACCCAAGTTAGGGTGAAGTCTTGAGTACAAGCAAACGGCTCACCAGTTGCCACATCACCAATATTAAACCAATGTTTACCCTTTACACAAATCACAGTCAACAGCATAGCAACTATACTATACCTCCCAAAATTAAACACACTGAAAATAACCTTTAGCTACTCAAAAGAAATGGCCAGAGCCTCCATTAAAGCTCTACAACATTTCTCAAAGGAGAATTCATCTTTGCAAAAATAATGAAATCTTCATTGAAATTTCGAGAAAATCAAAACCCAATTGTCAAAGCCAAAATCCCACTAAACACATTAGGTTTTCCATTACGGTCTAGTATTGAAACCAGCACTAATGATGTCAAAGACAGAGATTTATGTTTGAGTTTCAGTACCTTTTTCCAATCTGGTCCGGTTCTGAAGCTGCTTTACCGGCCCAATGATTCAGACCGGCCTTTCGGGTTGGTTGTGAAAACCGGAGTCGGATCTTTTGGTTCTCCCATGACCATGAGTGCGGAGTTTAATTTTCTAGGTAATGGAAACCCTAGCTTTTTCCTTCACTTTAAACCTCAATTGGGTGATTTTTCAATCCGGAGATCGGTCAATTCGAGGAAAATCGAAAACGACGACGTACAGAGCAACAATATTGTCCGTAAGGATGATGAGAAGAAGAGCGGGAAAGTGACCTGGGCTAATTTGTTTGCGGCGGAGGGATTATTGGGCGGGGAAGTACACGCGAGAACGGTGTTTCCGATAGTGGATAAGGTGGTAGGGAAGATAGGATGGAGTTTGAAGTTTCCGGCGACGGAGAGTGATTCTCCGATGGGGAAAATGCCGTACATGACGATTAGAAAATTGGCGATCGAACACGTGTGGAAGGATAAGGCGGGGATAGTTCGAAATTCGCGGGGGAATGATGGTGACGTGGCTGAGGCGTGTTTGGCATTGAAGAAAGAGCTGGTTAATTTGGAGTCGGAGAAAGAGTCTTTATGGAAGGAACTGTCGGAGATGTCTACCGGCAAGTTTGTGCCGGCCGCCGGTGGTAGAAAGATGACGAGATTGAGAAGAATGATAGAGAGAGTGAAAAGTAGATCAAAAGCTGGTAGAAGTGGAGAGATTAAGAAGAATTGTGCAGTTAATACTGTGTGATTAATGCCTTGTAATTGTCTGTTTGAATAACAACTAGTAGTTAATTAATGATCACACGATGAACTTTCAAATTCTAACTACTACAGATTTGTAGTAATCACGATTCGTATTACTTGTTATAGTAAATCTTAGACATTCTATGAAAGATTCAAAATGTTTTTCCTATCATTATAATAATAACACTCGTTATAATAATAATAAAAAATTATACTTTGAAATTAAAGTTTAGGAGAAAGACAAGTTAATAAGTCAACATACTAATTAGCAATACTAGTTATAGTTGAAACTTGAATCCTACCTATAGCTATTTCCAACAACTTGACGTCAAAGGAGAAATGTTCTCAACAAGGAGTTTATCTTCTGGGTCGTCGAACTTGTTGCATTAGGTTTGCCTAATGCGGGTTACCTCTTCAGTGTGGTTTGAGAGCTATTACATAGGAACATGATTTACCTTGTGCACACCCAAAAAAGAATAACGACGATTGATTTTCGTGATCGGAAAAATTAAAAAAACTCTACTTGATCAATGTAATCTGAGTCTTTTATGGGCTGAAAGAAAACAAAGGCAAAACTAAACGCAGATTCACATTTTGTTTCCTCAAACTGGGCCTGGGCTAAGTTTCACATTCCCAAAATAAATGGGGGTAATTTACGAGGATCACTTTGGAAATGGATATTATAAAGAGAAAATTGTATATAATAACAAACTATTAATTCAAATTAAATGTTATAACCATAGTTTGATTTAATTGTACCCCATAGCAAACTGTTACTATTTCGCCTCTCTCCCTGGTGAATTTCGCTCGCCACTCTCGTTCTCGCTGGACAGTCTCCCTCGCCTCTCTCGCTTTTATACAAACACAAATGTATAAAATGCGTTTGTGTTTGTATAAAGCGAGAGAAAATTATATATATGCACATATTTTTGTTCCCCTCTCTCCCCTCTCCTAGATCTCGCTCACCACTCTCACTCGCCTCTCTCACTTTATACAAACACAAATGTATACATTGCGTTTGTGTTTGTATAAAGCGAGAGAAAATTGTATATACAAATACAAATGCATATATTTTCGTCCTATACACTTATGATTATACAAATACGATCTTCCCCTGCCCAGTTTTTTTTGTCTTTCTCTCTTTCTCACTTTATACAAACACATATTATACAATTGATTCTTTTATATATGTATACCGAAACAAATTATACAATTACTTTCTTTTGTATATGTATAGCAAAATATACATATTAATAGTCATAGAAAACAGAAAGTTTGTTAAGGAGCGCAATTATGCAAACTATAGTTATAACATACAAATATGATTTTTATGTTTGCTATATGTGAAAGGAAAATTGTATACAACAACAAACTATTAATTCAAATTAAATGTTATAACCATAGTTTCATTTAATTATAATTCGTAGCAAACACTTGCCATTCGCCTCTCTCCCCAGTGAATCTCGCTCGCCTCTCTCACTTCTTACAAACACAAATTTATAAATTGCGTTTGTGTTTGTATAAAACGAGAGAAAATTGTATATACAAATACATATTTTCGTCATATACACTTATAATTATACAAATACAGATCTTCCCCTACCAGTTCTCTTTTGCCTTTCTCTCTTTCTCATTTTATACAAACACAAATTATACAAATTACAATGTATAATTTGTGTTGTATAAAGCGAGAGAGAGAGATTTGATATACAATATTTTATTTCGATTCAATTGTATAAAAATTCAAATTTTATGCAGATATACAAACACAATCATTGATACATATACATAGTAGTTACATATATACAATTATCTAACCGATATACATATACAATCGTTGCGCTTTTATACAAACGAGAGGCTGCCAACGATTTATACAAATCTAATGCTCCATAGCAAACATTATGTTTGCTATGGAGCGCAATTTTGCAAACTATAACTATAGCATACAAATACGATTTTTATGTTTGTTAAACCTAAAAATTTACTCTTTTTTAAACGGGGTATTCGCTCAAATATTTTTATGGGAAAATGTCTAATATATTTTTTAGTTCAGTGATTTAAAATTAATAAAAAAAAAAGTAGCTTACATATACCCTTTGTGATCTAGGGTGATATTTATTTTTTCTCTCTTGAAATTGTTGGTTTTAAATTTTTACCCCTTGAGAGTTTTTAAGTTAAAAAAAAGACTGAAAATGTGCTTAACATCAAGAAGAAGAAAAAAATGAGGCATAAGTTCAGTGACGCAGATTATCCCATGGTATATGTTTAATGACATAAGTTATGCCCTTGACATAAGTTTAGTGACATAAGTTATGCCCAACACAAGAGAAATTAAGCCAAGACACTAGTTATGCCTCAAGGCAAGACAGAGGAAATTAAAACCAAGACAAGAGTTATGCCCCAAAACATAAGTTTAGTGATACAAGTTATTCCCCAAGGCATGAGTGACACAAATTAGTGACATAAGTTATACCACAAGGTAAAAAATTTCAATTATTTTTGCCCTGCAAATCAGATACTATAAAACTTATGTCTTAGGGTAAAAAGTTTCGCCCGATTATAATTAAAAATATTTTGACACACAAATGTTTATTAAGAGAATAGTAAGAGACAGGTTAAAATCATGAATTTGAGGGATAAAAATGGAAAATCATCTCAAAATAAGAGCTATTCGTACAAAAAATAATAATTGATGTTCAACTTCTGATCCTGTTTATTTCATAGATAAAACTTTAAATTTAATAAATTTTATGTTATGAATAAAACTTTTGATTCTAAACCTTAAAGATTTGCTAGGGCTAATAAGAACTAAAAATTTCAAAATCACTCATTTTCAAAACCATCAAAAATAATTTTGTGAAATACTTGGCAAGAAAAGAAGTGATTGTATTTTCTTTTTTCTTTGTAAATAAATGTTGTGGAGCCTATTTCCCACTCTCTTTCCTCGAATAAGGGAGGGAAAAGGAGCTGGCAAAAGGTCACTCACACTGCCTTTTAGTGTACCACACTACTCCCATATGTAATCCTACATATTTTATTATCAATAATGAATTGAAATTAATAAGGTTACGTTTGAATATGCGATATAAATTTTATTTTTAGATTTATGTTTGGATATTTGATTAGAGATCATGGTTTAAATTTTAAATTTTCCAAAAAGTATAATTGAGGGATTCAAAATCGTGATTTCAATGATTTAAATGTAAGTTTATATTTGATAAAAGAAGATTCATTATTTTAAATTAAGCGGAAAGAAGACTCGTGCTCGGATTGAAAAGGTTGCTCATATCATTTTATAGGCAGGGTATTTTGATATCTTGTTTATGAACCATGATTTGTTTATTTGATAAGATTATATAAGAATTGGAAAAATTTGAATTGTTTTTTCAGAACTTAAGGAGGTTTTATATGTTTAGAAGAAAAAACTTACTAACTTTAAAAAATAAATAATTAAAATTACATGTCCAAAATAATAAATTCAACTTCATATCATAATAATTTCATACCGGATATTCAAACGAACCCATAGAGAAAAGTTAATTTAGTGAAGAGGTATTAAATTTGTGTTTATGTGTATGTGAATAATCAACATTGCCCATTTGCTTTTACTCAAGTTTATTTCTTTTAATAGAGAGTTGAAATTTAAAATAATTTTACCTCTTCAAACCAACAAAAAAAATTCGAAACACCTAAAAATTAAAATGAGAGAGAGACCTTTTGAAAAAAAAGGATACTTTCTCCAATTCAAAATATGCCCACTTAGCATTTAGCACTTATTCTTAATTATTAGTAGTATTATTTTAGATATTTTGATTAAATTGTCTTTAAATAAATTTACATATTATTCACTTGGCATATTGGGATCTGATCACTTAGAACTTAACATTAATAATATCATAGAAAATCGGACTAAGATTATATAAGCGGACATTTGTTTTGAAACAGGAAAAAAAAGAGACTAAGTGAATATTTATAATTTGGGAAAAAGGATAAATATACCCTCGAACTATTATAAATGGTATGCAAATACCCTCCGTCATACTTTTGGGACATTGGTGCCCTTGCCGTCCAAAAACTAGAGCATAAATACCCTTTATACTAACGAACATATACGTGTCATAATCTTATCCACCGACTCGACATTTATTAAATATCGGATCGACGGATAAAATTGTGCCATATGTCCCTATTTAGTCTTCTGTTAGAGTGAAGGGTATATATGCTCTAGTTTTTGGACGACAGGGGTACCAATGTCCCAAAAGTATGACGGAAGGTATCTGCATACCATTTACGATAGTTCGAGGGTATATTTGTCTTTTTTCCCTTGTAATTTTACTACTTAATTATCTGTATGTGTTATGTGAAGTTTGTAGTGCAACCTGTTATTTATTATAAGTTTAGTAGATTTTTATATATAAATTTATAATCCAGATTATAAGTAGAGCAACTTTCACATATAGCGAACATAAAAATCATATTTGTATGTTATAGCTATAGTTTGCATAATTGCGCTCCATAACAAATTTTATATTTGCTATGGAGCTTTTGATTTGTATAATTCGCTACAAACATCCAATTTTATACAAATTGTTCAGTTTTGTATAAATTCATTTATACATTGTAATTTGTATAATAAGATCTATATTTGTATAATTATAAGTGTATAGGACGAAAATATATGTATTTGTATTTGTATAAACACTTTTCTCTCGCTTTATACAAACACAAACACATTTTATACCGAAATGTATAAAATGGTTAATTGTATATCGAAAATGGTTAATTGTATACCGAATCAGATGGCAAAAAAAGAGGATGGTTGTTGCGAATTATAATTAAAATAAACCATGGCTATAGCATTTAATTTAAATTAATAATTTGCTATTTCATATAATTTTCCCTTATAAGTATTTGAATGTAGATGAACTTGTTGATTGAACCCTCTATTTATCACTTTTTACTAGGTCAATTTAAATCAAATTAAAATTATGTCTAGATGTGTATTTTCAAACTCTAATTTTTCCATATAGTAGCTAAATTGAATTGTTTAACCCATGACGTTAAAGGTGATATACGTATACCAAATACAGACTTTTCATATTTTAAAGGAAACACTTTATAATCAACATATATAGAATGGAAAATAAGATATTCCCTTATATTCCATCCAGATACAATAATTATTTTGGCAAGCCGAGTTTGTTTTAAAAAATTGATAATTCAGAAATCAAGATGTAATTTAACAGTGTTAGTTTTTTTTTTGAAAAATAATAATTCGTACTGTTTCAATTAGTGAAGTCGATTTAAATTAATTAAGACTGTTAGAAAGAGATAAATGGTAGTTAAATGGGAAAAAAACTTTTTATGATTAAGACATTAAAATATGCTAATGGTGGTGTAACCAAATCTTAAAAGGCAAATAAATATGATTCATATTCCCGAGTTATTTTTCAAATAAGGCATATAGTCATTATTTAGTATTCCTTATTAAGTGAATTTGTGAGGTAATGTACACCTATTAAGGAAAACAACTAAAGACATAATTTTAATCATATTTTTCACTACCAATAAATGTATTTGGCACTA
Organism: Solanum paucissectum; assembly: GCA_029582445.1. Taxonomy (NCBI): domain Eukaryota; kingdom Viridiplantae; phylum Streptophyta; class Magnoliopsida; order Solanales; family Solanaceae; genus Solanum; species Solanum paucissectum. Next base: position 7,498 of record JAJONZ010031842.1, read on the forward strand.
CTTTACTTTTTTTGGGTTATTTTTTAATTAGAAGGAGCTAACAATGATGAATCGATTAATTCTTTTTTTTCCATTCAAAATGCCCTCTAAAGTTAATCCGCTAACGATAACTCCAAAACAACTACTCTATTTTCTAAAACATTGCCCATGAATTACAATCTCCAAAAATAACTCTGCCAAAAAAATAATTTGTCAAATCCAAACAGTTGTTCAAGAGTTGATGTGTGAGAGAAATTACTTTTTAAATAAAATAATATATTGATCCTGCCTTTCTCAAATTCATTTCTTTCTTTCTCCTCACCCTTCTTTTTTTGCATTTCTTGCCTTTCACCTTTTTTTAAAAACAAATCTTTTGATATATTTTTCAAATCAATTTTGTAGTTGTGAAATTTATTTATCTAATTATTTTTATTTTGCATACATACCTTTCAAATACATTTATTTTATTATAATTTTTTTATGATATCAGAAATATAAGAAAGAAAAATAGAGAGAAAATTACAAGATGTAAAATTTAAATATTTACCAGCGAGATGATAATCTAAATAGTCAATCAATAAATTATTAAAATTTCTTATTTGATATGTGTAGATTATAAGATAAATTTTATGTAATTATATCTAATACAATTATGTCGTTTTTATGTTCCTCCAAGACGTGAGGCCTACTTGTTCTACGATTTTATGCTCCTCTTTCTATTTTTCTTGAATATGTAGTCATTTACGTGTATATCTTTTGAATTTCATAATTTTGGTGAAGGTACTACACTAACTTGTTGTGCTTAAGCCTTAATTTTTTTTTTTATATAGAGAATATGTAGTTTAAAATAAATAATGTTTTAGATGATAATTTATTTGGTGAAATAGATATAGTTATTTCAAGATAAAATTTGAGATTAATTTTTATCAAAAATTTAATTTAAAATATTAGCTAATCATGAGAGTTTATTCTACCATTTATATTAGAGATAATTTCAGAGACCTCCCTTCTGGTTTGACTCAACAACATTCACCTCTCTTGTGATTTACGATATTACACTTACCTCCCTTATTTTGAGTCCTTGATAAGTGATAACAATTCATTTCACTTATTAATTATTAATATAAAGAATTATAATCTGACTAATTTGCCCTCTTTAGAATTCTGTTTTTTTGATTCCTTGATACTCGATTTATTTTCATATTCCATTGAACCCCGAATTTATAATTTTATGCAATTCACGGTAAAATCACTTATAATAGTCTCAACAATTAAGATAAAAATATAATACTTTAAGAAGACTTAATTACTGAACACGAAAAGAAAATGATCAAAACAAAATGTATGTTAATTTGTTTGCATTCCAGTCGATATGAAAATTGAGTTACTCCATTTTTCAAGTTTCAACATTTGATATAAAATTCTTCATTTTCAATAAAATTAGACAAACAAATCGGTGGCATCAACTCTAAAGCAAGTTTAGCAGAATGGATTAATGGAAGATGAAAAATATTCTTAATGAAAGATGAAAATATTTATTTTACAACAATTTTTTTTGAAAAAAAGTTTTTTTTACAAAATAGGATATATTAAAAAGGGTAAATTAGTCGTATCATAATTTTTTAACATTAATAATTAATAAGTTAAATGAATTGTTACCAAAAACTCAAAATAAGGGAGACAAGTGTACTATTGTAATCACAAGGGAGGTGAGTGTTACGAAGCCAAACATGAGGGGAGGTCTCTGAAATTATCCCTTTATATTAAAATGATAAAATTATTATCCTATATAGAAGATACAAAATGAGATAAAATCATCTCACAAAATATTTCACCATTTTATTCCAACATAGTAGAAGATATCAAATATTAATGATAATTAAGAGGAAGAAAAAAATTACTCTCATCAAATCAAATTCCACATACATAGTTTGCAAAGAAAAAGTTAAAATTAAAGGCACAAATTAATACAATTATATATCCATATCATGATATTGATATATTTGAAAATAGATAATATGTCAATATTAGAAAATGAAGATTGCAACTTGAATGAAATTATGTATTCATTGAAAAAAAATATTAGAAAAGAAAATATTATAATTATTTGGCATTAACCAACTTTAAGTTTCTTTAGAATCGACTATTGTTTTATTATTTATGGACAGATTTATATAACTTAAGCTGAAAGATTGCAACTTGAGGGCAATTATGTATTCATTGAAGTTATCATAGTTTGTAGAACTTCTCTAAATTAATAGTCGAGAAATTTATAATTTTTTAAAAATAATATTTTTTTTCGACTTCTGATTTGATTCAGTAATTGATTTCGATAAGATAATATATTTTTAGAAGACTTCTATATAAATATATGGTCCTCTTATTACCATAAATTAATAATTATAAATTATAAAAATATTTAAGTTAATTTAGTGAAATATGATTCTAGTGTTTTTAATTTTTTTTTTAGATATAATCGAAGCTTATCTCTAACTTTTCTTATTGTATCTAAAATTTCGATGTTGTCTTCTCGGACTGCACCAAAAAATTGTGAAGATTTTTAGACGTGATAAGTGTTCTATTGTGTGTAATTGGTTCAATGTATCCTCTTCAATGTAATCATCAACATTGCTTTCTTAGATGGCATCCACAATTTTTTTAAGCTCCGAACCTCTAAATATGTATCATTTTCACCCATATAATCTAATAGACCACTGACATTCATTTAATTGTGGTAATTTAATCGAGATTATTAATCATGACGTTAAATTTATGAATACTATTTTTACAAGAGGGTTCATTCAAATTCCTTGAGGTTTAATCCCCGAGCGATGTAATCAAAACTAACCTTCATTGAATTTCAATAATATTTTTTAAATTAATATTAATTAATTAATTAATATTTCTACAAAATTCTAATATTTTACAATTTCAATAATATATTATTAATTTAGATATATTTTACTGTAATTATGTTCTCCGTTGAGGATAGTACTACTAATTCTCATCAAAACATTTAATGAATTCATTATTTTTTGATTAAATTATATTTTTAAATAGTATTTTCTTAAGAGTATTAATTGTACGGATAAAATGAGTAAAAATTAATTTATTTTATTTTAATTTAATAAATAAACACGTGAAATGAATTATGGAGCAAAGTATTGAATTGCGACTTAAAGTGGTGTCAAATAACACTTCTCTTTGTTTATAACAAGTTATTCTTAGAAGTAGTACAATTTACTTCCTCTATTCCACTGTAACGACCTATTGCCGTCATTATAGAAATGTCAACGGGGAAAAAATTTGGGATCTGAAAACTTTTTCGTAGTATTTGGATTTTTCCAACCTAGTCCAGATTTGGACGAAATTGGAGTCATTAAGTTGTAGGGAAATCTGGTAACAATCAGGTGATTTATTTATGATTATGATTACATGGGTGGATAGATAACTAGTTAAAGAATCCGTACGACTTTACGGAATTGAATTCGGGAGAGTAGAACTCCCGAAATCGACCTTAGCGTAAAGAATATTTTTTGAGCGTCGTTGGTTAGGGGTGTTTTGTGAAATGGGGATTTTGGAATTCTTTAAATAGCTCACTGGTTCGTGCAAGCTGCCTTGGCGGGTGTTTTGGCCACTTTGGCGGGGTCGCTGTGGCGCGCCAGATGCGATTTAAAGTCGTAAATAAACCCCTAAACGACCTCATTCTGTACTTTTCGATTTTTAGAGCTAAAGAAAGAACCCCATGTTAGGTGATGGTTGTGATTCTATGATTGTGTGATGTATGTTTGTTCTTGCTTCATTATGATACATGTATGTATATGAATGTTGCATTATTGATCACACTTGTTGTAAATGAGGTAGATGAATGATGGTTACCATGAAATCATGACTTAGTTGTATGATCTTGAGGATATACTTGTGATTGTGATTGTGGTGTGTTGAATGGATCGGTTGTCACGTTCCGGCAAAACTAACTTGGATCGGTTGCCACGTTCCGACATAATTATGGGATCGATTGCCATGTTCCGGCATAATCATTGGATCTGGTACCACGTTCTGGTATGCTAACTGTTTGTGTTTGGGTTCCATGAGAGGATCAATGACTTGTCATAATTGTGTATTTTGAGACATGTGAAGTTGTTCGTTGTTCGTAAATGTGATGATATTGTATATGTTCGATATATATATGTGATTTTATTATTGTTGACTTATGTATGTTGCACTTAGTGGGATAGCCGTGTGATCCTACCAGTACACTGTGGTTGTGTACTGATACTGCACTTGCTCTTATTTTGTTGAGTACATAGCATCTTCAAGCGGCTATTGACAAACCTCGCTTAGGAGATCAGTGATCGTTCGAATTCAAGGGTAAGCCAATTCTTCCGGGCTGCCATGGGTTCTCTTTCGTCTATGTCCACCATTTTCGAACTTAGACTATGTTCTAGTTAGTTGATTAGTTCATTAGATTGGGGTTGCATCCTTTCTTGTTTAGACTTGTTGAACTTTAAATGTTTTGGTACATTGACTTTCAGGTTCTAGGCATTACTTCCGCAATGTTAGTTTATTATTGTAGACTTTTGTTAGAGTTTATGGGAACTCTATTTATTTCCTTAGTATTTAACTTGCTTCTGTAACTTTAATGCCTTAGTTTTGGGTTAGTTGCTTGGTTTGGGTTGTAGTAGTGGTTCTCCCACCGGAGAGTTAGTATGGGTGCCAATCACGACGATCTGGATCGTGACAAAGTTGGTATCAGAGCCTACGTTCGTTGATCTCGATGTACCAAAACGAGTCTAGTAGAGTCTTACGGAATGGTACGGGAACGCCTTTACTTTTCTTCGAAAGGCTATAAGACTTTAGAAAATCTCTTTGTTTTTTCTTGTCTCCTTTCGTGCTATGACTTGATTCAAATTGGTATCTGGCGATTCAAATTGGTATCTAACCAACTTCACTCTTCTGTCCGCAGATGGTTAACATTAATTCAACAGTGTCAGGCCCGTAGCTCCCATCAATGCTCCAGCTGAGAAATATGCAACGAGAGGTCGCGGTCGAGGTAGGGGTAGAGGAAGAGCTAGGGGTAGAGGCTGTTGAAGAGTAGCGCCTGCTGGAAATGGAGCTCCTGTGAATGAGAACCCTCCTGCGCATCATGAAGAGATTGAAGAGGTTCAGGCTGAGACTACCGATGTTCCCCCCATAGACCCAGTGTTAGCTCGACAGATCATGTCATTCTTGAAATGGTTGGTTGGTCCTGGAGTGCTTCCTTCTGCTCAAGCAACTCAAGCTCCTACTAACCCTCCTATTGCTAGCACTGCGGTCAAGGTGGGTGGGACTGGAGGTAATGATGCTTTCTTCCGTCCTTTGTTGGGTTCTGTTATGACTGGTAATGAGCATGAAATGTTGACTAAGTTTTTAAAGCTAAAGCCTCCTGTGTTTCTAGGTTCCTAAAATGAGGATGCTTATGAGCCTATCTTAGATTGGTATGAGAGACTTCATAAGTTGGGAATTGTCCATCAACATGGGGTTGAGAAATATGTGCCTAAGACCTTGAGGGATCGCAAGAAGGATGAATTCATAGCTTTGGAGCAAGGTGGTATGACTATGGTTGTTTATGAGGCCAAGTTCCATGCTTTGTCTAGATATGCTACTCAATTGGTGACTACTGAGGAGGAGAGGATCCGATTATTTATTAGGGGACTAAATTCTGAGTTGCAAGTATTATCTGTTCATATGACTTCTGAAGGGAGGAACTTTAATGAGGTAATGGACTATGTTAAGAAAGTGGAGGGAGTGAGGCGAGACGGTCAAGCTAAGGCATGGGAAAAAAGGGCCAAGAACTCGGGTAACTTTCAAGGTTCTTATTCCAAGGGATCCGGAAGGCCAACGCTTGCAGCCAAGCCAATTCAGTCCGCTATGCCCGCCTCTGCAAGTAGTTACTCAGAAAACTCCATCTCATAATTTTCAGGATAACAGGGAGTCGCACCTTCGACGAGCGGCAGACCATCTTTTGATCGTACTTGTTACAACTGTGGTGAACATGGGCATATGAGGAGAAATTGTCCCTACCCACGTGTATTAGATTCCACGCAGCAGCAGTTTAGAGTAGTGGTACCCGCGGGGAATGGTAATAATTGTCGAGGGCATCCACAAGGTGGGCGATGAGGTAATCAGCGAGGCCGTGGAGGTAGAGAAAATTGTAATGCAGGCATAGGTAATGTGCAACCAGGCAAGGAAGTGATTCGTCAAGATGATAAGGCTCGGTGTTATGCCTTTTCTGGCAAAAATGAGGCAGAGCGGTGATCACAGGTACTATTCTTGCCTGTGACCGAATGACTAATGTGTTATTTGATCCGGGTTCTACTTATTCTTATGTATCTGTGCGATTTGCCTCAGAGTTTGATATGATTTGTGATATACTTGATGCCCCTATCCATGTTTCTACCCCAGTTGGAGAATCAGTCATAGTTACACATGTCTATCGTGCTTGTCCTATTTTGTTTATAGGTTTTCAGACTTGGGCTGATTTGGTGATTTTGGATATGACTGACTTTGACATAATCTTAGGCATGACTTGGTTGTCCCCCTATTATGAGGTGCTTAATTGTAATACTAAGTCTGTAACTCTAGAAATTCTGGGAAGGGAAAAATTAGAGTGGGAAGGGGTGTACAGCCTAAGCGAACTAAGATCATATCCTCCATTCGGGCTAAGAAATTGATAGGGCAGGGTTGTTTGACTTATTTGGCTCATATTAGGGATGTTGAGATTAAGGCTCCATCCATGGGGTCTATTCTTATGGTGTCAGAATTTAGAGAAGTGTTTCCTAGTGACTTGCCTGGTATGACTCCGAATAGAGATATAGATTTCTGCATTGATTTAGATCTTAGTACACGCCCCATTTCTATTCCTCCATAGTATGGCTCCGACGGAATTAAGAGAGCTTAAGGCTCAAATCCAAGAGCTTCTTGATAAGGGATTTATTTGACCTAGTGCTTTCTCATGGGGTGCCCCAGTTTTATTTGTTAAGAAAAATGATGGTAGTATGAGAATGTGTATAGATTACCGGTAATTGAATAGGGTCACTATTCAAAACAAGTATCCTTTGCCTCGAATAGATGATATTTTTGACCAATTGCAAGGTGCATCAGTTTTCTCTAAGATTGATCTAAGGT
>JAJONZ010031843.1:0-12391 GCA_029582445.1 Solanum paucissectum
ATACATTTCTAATACATATTGCAAACTTTACTCTCTTCTTAGTGATACCAACCAAATGATTAATACATGCACACTACATTTTTAATACATATTGCAAATATCACTCATGTTCTTAGTGATACAAACCAAAATAATTTATAAGATACATATAATACATGTTTTATTTATGAATATACAAGTTTAATTCAGTCTATAGATTATTGTCTTGTCTTTCGTTAGTTACGTTTTTATATATTCTTAATTTTCTCTTCTAATTCAACTTTAATATTGTGTAATACACTTTTAATGTAAATTTAATTCATTTTGAAGTTTATTATTTGTTGCTATTAGATTACTTGTTTAATTCATTATTGATATATGTTTAATTCACTCTATAGGTCATTGTCTGTTATTTCATTAGTTACATTTTTTATCCATGCTTAATTCTCTCTTCTAATTCAACTTTAATATTTGTGTAATACACTTTTAATACAAGTTAATTCATTTTACAGTTTATTGGTTGATTTGTTATGATTAAATTACTTGTTTTATACATTATTGATACAAGTTTTATTCAGTTTACAAATCACATAATGCTCTTTCTTTTGCTACATTTTTCATGCGTGTTTAATTCACTTTTAATTCAGCTTTAATATGTGTGTAATATAATTTTAATTCAAGTTTAATTCATTTGACAGTTTATTATGTTTCTTCATTTGTTACGATTAGATTACTTGTCTGCTCTTTAGTTTGGATATGTTGTTCCTACAAATAATTGAAAATACCATTTGGAGTTTATATCTCAATTTTAAGAGGGTTTGGTTAAGTTTAGAATTGATTTTAGGAGAAATATTAGATTGAAGCTCGAAAAGGATGAAGTTTATGGAACTATATCGCGTTTGTATTAAAGTTGTATTAGATATGTTTCATAATTGTATTAAAATTGTATTAAAATCATGAATAATACATCCTACATTTATAATACATATTGCAAACTTCACTCCCTTTTTAATGATATGAACTAAAGTAATTTAGGTAATACACTTATAATACATGCACAATACATTTTTAATACATATTGCAAACATCACTCACATTCTTAGTGATACAAATCAAAAATAATTTATAAGACACATATAATACATGTTTTATTCATGAATAATATAAATTTAATTCAGTTTACAGATTGTTGTCTTGTCTTTCGTTAGTTACTTTTTTCATTCATTCTTAATTCTCTTTTCTAATTCAACTTTAGTATTATGTAATACAATTTTAAAGCAAATTTAATTTATTTTCTTATTCAATATTAGTGTAATACACTTTTAAATATAAATTTAATTGATTTTGCAATTTATTGGTTGATTTTTTACGTTTAATTACTTTTGAAATACATTGTTGATACAATTTCATTCAGTTTACAGATCGTATAATGCTCTTTCGTTTGCTACATTTTGCATTCATATTAATTCTCTTCTAATTCAACTTTAATATGTGTGGAACACATTTTTAATTCAAGTTTAATTCATTTTACAATTTATTATGTCTCTTCATTTGTTACGATTAGATTACTTGTCTAATTAATTAATTATTAATACAAATTTATTTAGTCTACGAATCATTGACTACACTATGAAAGAAAATAGAGAGAGAGAAAGAGAAAAAAAAAAGCAAGAGAAAGAGACGGAGAAAGTGCAACAAAAAGAAAAGAAGAAAAGAAAAAGCAATAGAAAGAAACCAAGAGAGAAAAAACAGCAGCACAAAAGAAAACAAGGGAAAAAGAACAATATAAAGAAAAAAGGGAGAAAGAGCAAGAAAAAGAGATAAAAACTAAAAAGGCGAGAGAGAAAAAGGAGAAAGAGGCAAAAAAGCAAGACAAATCTAATAAAATATATAGTATTATTATATATTGTTATAAATGGTAGTAATTAAAGAGTATACTTAAAACAAGTAATTATTTTTTAAAAATGATCCACTCAAGTAATTAATCTGTTTTTTATTAGAAAAGGTATAGTACTTTATGTAAATTGAGTTTTATTTATTATTTTGTCATTTTATTAATATGATATTATATTATTTAATTTATTATTTCTTATATTAAAAGGTGACATCGCTTACAAAAACTCATGTGTAGGCTATTGTTACCAAATACCCAAAAATAGGGAGAGAGGCGAGCGAAATTTTATGTATTCCAGATGCATGTGAATCACACTAGATACACATTAGATACATGTATGTATCTGGAGTACTAATTCACATGTATCTGATCTCAGATACATGTGAGAGTGACGAGCGAGATTTTCTATGTATCTCAGATACATGTGAATCTACTTGGATAAAATGTATCAAGAACAAATTACAACTAATTTTGACATCATGTATCCGATGAAATTAAAGTTCATCAAAGATGAAGTTGCTTAACTGCGGCCTCTAATTTAAAGTTCCGATGAAGTTAAAGTTCGTCAAGATAAAGTTAACGTTCATCAAGATAAAGTTAAATTTCATCAAAGATACAAGAACAAGCTCTGAATCCCTTGAATCCTAGATCAAGTTCAAGACCAAGACAATCAAGTCCAAGTCCATATCAAGTTCATCAAATCCACAAAATCAAGTTTAAGTTCATCAAAGATTCAAGAATAAGCTCCAGAGCCCTTGAAACCAAGATCAAATTCAAGAACAAATTTAAGATCAAGCTCAAGATCCCTGAATTATATATGAAAATATGAATTAGAGGAATCATAGAGATTGTAACACTCATATTATGAAATTAGTAAATACTATTATTACATTATTTTCTAGTCTTAATTATTGCAACACCCCAATTTTTTTTAAGTTGAGGCTCGAACTGTTCTTTATTTGCATATAAGGTCTTATCGGGCTATTCTTAAATTTCTCATATATATAAAGGTAAATTCTTTAGTATGAGAATGATTTCGGATATCAGTTAAGGTCACTAAAAACTCCTACCACAAAGTAGAGTTGAAAGTTTCCTTATCGATTAAGTTTTGATGTAAGATTCTACTTGGGTCAACTTCAAATAACCATATCTCTTAGAATATAAAGGGTTAGGTGACCCATAACCTATCAAATTAAAGGTATTTAAATCTTCTTTCCAACGCCATCAATTTCACAACAATCCGAGGTTTGAGTAGAAAGTTATGACCATTTTAGTAACCTGATACAGTGCAGTGACAAATTAGCCGACGGGAAAATATTAAGAGGTTTTTTTTTTGTCTTTACCTCTAAGAAAACCCTAAACGAATTTCTTGACTAATTAAAGACCAAAAACAATCAGAGTTTCATCTCTTAACACATCATTCTTTTCTCTATCAAATCCTAAGACAAAACCCTAAGGAAAAATCAAAGTAGAAGACTCCATTCAAGATTCTTTCAATTTTTTTCAAGATTTTTCTTCAAGGTAAGTCCTTCTCCAAGAATTCTATTCTTCTCCAAGAATTCTATTCTTTTCAACTCAAATTCCTCTACACAATTATGAATCACTAATTAAAATCATAATTCTTGGTCATAGATATTTCAAGAAAGTAATTCAAGAATCTCAAGAAAGGTTTTCTTGATTGTTCTCCTTCAAGCTAGTGTTTCAAGGCTTCTAACCAAGTTCTTTTTTAAGATTCTTCAAGAACCTTGTTCTTCCAGGTATGTAAGGCTATCATAGTGTTGTACTAGTTCGTCCTCATGCCCTACATCTACTTTCAAATTAGTAAAAGAGAAATCTAAGATTCTATCCCTAGAATTGAGTATTCTTGAGATGAGTTGATTTTGAGTTCTCGAGTTTCTGTTTCATTTTAAAATTCTATTCCTAATTATTGAATTGCTATATGTTATGCATTAAGATTCTTGAGTTGATTCGTTCATGTCTATATTTTAGCATGAACCTTATGAATTGAGTATTTTTTTTAGAAGAGTAGTATCGTTGAGTTCTGAGTACTGAGTTTCCATATTGCTAATAAGATCCCTGAGTTGAGTCGTTCATGTTCATAATTCCGCATGAACCCTATGAATTGAGTTATAAATCTTAAGAAGCTTTTTAAAGCCACCACTTGAGTTTTAAACTGAGTTTTTGAAGAAGTAAAGATGAGTTTTGAGATAGATTTTCTAAAACATGATTAGTATGACAATCGAGTATGTCATCAATGTTTAAGCAGTATGGTATCTAGTTGTGCCATCAATGTTTATGCAGTATGACTTCCCGACTCATCAATGGTCATATCACAATATGATTTTGATATATTTTTGAGAAAGAGTTTTCAAGTATGAATTGAGTAGGAGTATAAAGGAACTAAGTATTCCCAAAGGTATCAGTTTTTACATTGATAAAAGAGAAACTTTGATTTCTAAATAAGTTATGAGTTCAAAGATATTTTAAGAGCAGTTACCTCTTTTAAGAGGATAGTTTGAGAAATTATATCAAACCAAAGGAAGAGTATGTTTTTTTAAACATTGAGCCTGAGTATATATTATTGGGAGTAGTATTGAGCACCAATATGGGGATGAGTTCAGACAACTCACATTTCTCAGAAACCATGTATGCCAACTTGGGTACATGATCATACTTTTTAGATGAATTCTAAGTGCCTTCGGGCAGAGCTTAGTGGATCCACTTAGTTGAGGTGTTCTATAACCTGGTAAGGTATAGGACAATTCTGGTAGTATGGGCGAGATGTTGTATCATCACTTAGCTCATAGTGATGGTTGTCGGTTAGAGAATCTCCCAAATAGAGTTAAAAGTGTATTTTTATTATATAACTTAATATATTGAGTTCAGAGATGAGTAAGTATTTTTGTAAATTTTTAATGATTTCACTCATTTATTTCTTTAAATTTAGTTGAGTATATATATATCTTTTGCAGTCCTTTCATTCAGTTATTTATTATTCAGATATATTACATACATGTAAATTCAATGTATTGATGTCATTCAACCTGCATCTTTTAATGATGCATATACAAGTTCTTAGGATCCTTAACAAGAGTCTGTGGAGATCACTTCACCCGCTCATTAGCTTTTGAGTAAGACCTCCTTGCTTCCGGATGACTCTAGGTTTGTGAGTTATTAGTAACGATTTTTGAGGAGTTGTGGGTTTTGTCCCGACACTCATCTTTATGCAGTAGAGGCTTCATAGATAGACAATTTTGGAGAGTCTTTCAGTTCCAGATGTTTTATTTAAAACTTATTGTTTTAGAAGTAAAAACTAAAGTTTTGAAAATCAACTTAACTTTTTAAGGAAAATTAATTTTCAAAGAGAGTCGCCACTTAATTTTTGAAAGAAAGTAAGAAAACTTAAGATTTTCAAAAGATTTAAAACAGAGAAAAATCATTTGAAATCCAAATGGGGGTTCGGGGTTCAATTTACACTTCGAGAAGGTTTTAGGCATTCGAAGTGTCCGCTAACGTGCGGTTGGCCAACGACTTGACTAAAATATTTGACTAATTATAGAAAATTAATTAAGTAATGAAAATCCATTTTTTATTTTTGGAAGGAAATAAACCTAAAGGGATTTTAAAGAGAATGATGCATATATTGACAAGACAACTAATAAAATAATTCATAAATAAAAATATTTCAATTTGAACATAAAAAGAAGAAATGACTTTAATTTTGGGAATTTAATTAAATAAAAACCAATTCAAATAGAAAGTTAGTTAATACAATAAATAAATAAACAAAATAAAGGAAGAAACATTAAACTTGGGCAATTTGCCCAAATTCCAAATCTGATGGGCCCAAATCTTGTCCTAATACTAAAATTATCCAAAAATATGGGCATTGGCCCATCTATGTCAAAATTTAGCTGCTATCCATTCTTTTGGGCCTCTTGAGGCCCATTTTTGCCTGAACCTGCTGGAAATTCAATTGGGGCTTTGACCCATTTTGCTCCTCAAAAATTTGTGTTTACATTTGATGTATACCACTGTATATGAGTTGTATTTAGGTTTTTTCCCTTTATATCATATCGTATACTATATGTATACAACCCAATTCAATTTTAGAGCACCTGTATTTCGCACCAAACCTGCAATTCACTGTTCTAGACTTTTATATCACTATATAATGAGTGTATATAGCAAGTATACAACTCCCCTTTTTGGGATTTTGAGACCTGTATATTTAACTTGAGCTCACATTTATTGTCTTCAACCTGTACACCAATTTTGCAGCTTGCTATGGGGGCTGACTCGAAGGAAAAATAGGATTTAGGGCCTTTATGGCCCATCCAAAATACGAGGGGAAGAAGATAGGATTCCAAAAGGACTCAGATGGTATCACATGCAACAAAAGATAGTAAGAATTAGAACCCCAAAATAATAGAGCAATAATATTGTAATATCTCGCAATTTAAAATAACTAGGAAGAAGCTAATAATTGGAAATAGTCATTTTTGGAAAGTATATGAAAATCTGGAAAATTGTGAAGTATGTTAGTTGAGTTTTTGGTCAACTTAAAACGGTCATAACTTCTAGATCAGGATGAGTTAGGTATATTTACAGATATGGTTGGAAAGATCTTGGAATAATATTTCCAATGCCATCGAGTTTGTGCGATTCTGAGTTCGTATGAGTGAGTTATGCCTTTTGGAAGTTGGGCTGTTGGAATAAGGAAGGTCTAATCTGGATTTTTGAAGGGTAATTTAGTCTTTTCCTTACCTAATTATTCTAATTTATTTTTAGGATTTAATTGGGGTAAAATCAGATTTTAGTCAGTTTAGAAAAGTTAAAGTTTCACGCTAGGGCTTGGAGAAAAGAGAAAAGAGGAAAAGGAAGAAGAGAAATCAAGATTTATCAAGATCGTTGAGTTTAGCTTGTGGATTTCGTCAAGGGGTGATCCCTACAAGGTATGTGAGATCACATAGCATTGGGTTAGTTCACCCACGCGCCAACCATGATTTAATTCACATAGCGTTCTTGATGAACATTGTTGAAGGTTTCGTTTGAATTCTTGTGGGTTGTATTATTGAAGTTTCTTGCGATTTGATTCATGTTTCTGGGTGTAATTTCGGTTTGAATCTATCATATATTGAGGGTACAAATGATCCTAAGTTTTTGGGGAAATAACCATTGAAGTTTAGAGGGTTTAGAGTTGAAAAACGGAGAAGAAAAGTTGTCAAACACCTGGGGAAGAGGTGGGGCGTCGCGCCAGCCAGCGCCCCCCAAAGTAGTCTCTGAATGTAGGGCTCTGAGGTGACACGCCAGCCAGAGCAGCCCAGCTTGCTCTCTAAATTTTGTGCTCTCAGAGCGCCAGGGACGCCAGTTCACCCCATTCTTCCCCATCTTTTCGTACTAGCTCCTTAGTAATTTATCTATGCTTTCTAGTTGATTCCAACACTCTAAGGTACATCTAAACATAATGAAATTTTCCATAAAAATGAGATCATAATCCTTGAATCCATAAATACAATTCAAGGAAAGTTAAGATTCGATTCAAGAGAAGTCAAGAGTCAAGTAAAGAAAAGTCAAGAGTCAAGTCAAGTTAAGAGAAGTTCATAAAGTAGACACTCAGTTAGTTCATTTATCTTTATTGTGTTATTGATTTATGTTCAGATTTGAGTTGGTATTTTGGCTAAGTTAAATGTTTATTTTAAAAACATTATGAGGTTCGTTTGAGACAGTTGAGTTATCTTGCATTTGAGTACTTTTTCTTAATGCTTAAAGTCTTCCGCTGAGTAAGTAAGCCAGGCCAAGGGTTCGCTTGGGGCCAGCAATGGTTCTCGAGTGCCAGTCCCCCCAGGGTGTTGGCTCGGGGCGTGACAAATATACCTAAAACAAATCATAGCAGCTCCTAAACTAATATATGACAAATAATTCGATTGAGCTAAAATGCAGACCTGGATAAAGGAGCACAAGCTCCAAAATACTAAAACCCAAGTCATGCCAATGAAAAAATAATGACTACTTAAGCTATTACTTTAACACTTAAAGTCCACAACAACACATATATCCTCCAACCAATTTAATAAATAAAATGCATGTTGATAAGTAGTAGTGGTAGTACTAACAGTTAAGAGCAAAAACATTCAAATTCATTCTCAAATGGAACACCACGATTGAGCAAAGACAAACTTTGAAAAAAAAACTCTACTCAAACTAGGTATGCTATATCACATACAATAGAGAAAAGAACACACAATGAAAAACCTCCATCCGGAAATCAAACATTTGAGCCATGACAAGAAACAGAATTGAAGCAAAATGAGGGAACAAGGAGATCACTTTTAACTGACATATGCAAATGAACTTAAGGCTTCAAAATCCTTTCAGATTAATGTATAATGACATAACATATGCTCAATCTTATAGACTTGATTGTTCAACACACATCGATTAAGAAACAAGAACGGACAGATAACGACATTCAACACATACATAATCTTTGAACGCTAAGGATCAAGAACAAACGAACAACAACCTCCAATTCATACAAAATTCTCGATTAACCATGAAAAGTCAAATACATTCAGGCTATCCCAAAATCAAAGAAAACCAGTGATAGGAACGGAAGCAAGATAGTGACGCAATAGCATGAGCAAAAATTAAATAGAGATTTACAAAGCACTGTTAACAAGAGGTTCAATCAAAGAGAAAACATAAATAAGAACTACAATCAGGCTTTAAAAAAGCATCTAAGCACACAAGCAATAATTAATGAAGAACTGAAAAGAGAGTAGATTACTTTTCTCGGAGCAGCGAGACTGAGGCGAGAACGAGCTAACGACAACGAGCTTCCACCACCATAGTTGAACTCCGCCGAACTCTAAGAACGAAGAACATAATAAAATAGCAAAGCTCAGACTCAATCTCTAAAAGCTCTATTTAGCATAGGTTTCCACTTTCTTTTGTGTGTATTTCGTAGGTGAAGGAAAATATTTTATTTATAAATTCAAAGGTTCTTGAATCTTACTTCAAATTCTATCTATTTTATTGTATTTATGTATTTTCTGTATATTGAAAATAATTAGTAACATCCCTATTTATAAAGGTAAAAACCAAATTAAACTAGGACTAGGAACTACTGTAACTAACAAAACCTAATCAAACATAAATAAGTAAATACCATAAATAACAAATCCTAAACAACTTAGGATTCCTACTCCAACTTTGAATTATTATTTCCAACATTCTCTTGTAATTCAAAGTTGTATACTTTTGCCTTTTTCTTCTTGTTATTATTGTTGTATTGGAGTACTTGCCTTCAATCTTCAATTGTTGGAGTACTTCTCTTCAATCTTTCAATTTTTGGAGTACTTCTCTTCAATCCTCAATTGTTGGAGTACTTCTCTTCAATTCTCAATTTTTTTCTTGGTTGTGTTGGAGCACCTTCTCTCCAACTTCCAAGTGTTGGAACACTTTCTCTCCAACTCACGATATTTTTTTTCTTGGTTGTGTTGGAGTACTTCTCTTCAACTTCCAAGTGTTGGAACACTTTCTCTCCAACGCACAATATTGTTTCTCTTGATTGTGTTGGAGCACTTCTATCCAACTTCCAAGGTTGATGACCTTCCCACCAATGCTTTTTTTTTGTTTTTTGTTTTGTTTTTGATGTTGGTGTTGGAGCACTCTCTCTCCAACTCTCTTTGATGCCCTTCCCATCAACTTCTTTTCTTTTTATAATTTTTTTTGGTGTTGGAGCACTCTTTCTCAAACTCTCGTTGATGGCCTTCCCATCAACTACTTTTTTTTTTTACTTTCTCTAACTTTTAATTTAGAGAAGAGTTTTTTACTCTTGTGCTTGTTTGCAATATTTTTGTAAATCTTTCCTCCTATCATATTTTTTTCATGCTTATATTATTCATCTAGCCTTTGTCAACATGATCGTTGGAAGTCTTTCCTCCTAGCATAATCTTTTCATGCATATATTAATCGTCTAGCCTTTATCAACATGGTCGTTGTCCAGACGGGCTGCATATATGGGTCATAGCCGCCCGCCAGCAGCAGAAACTCTAAGATCTTCTATCAGGATCGTAGAAGCTCCGATACCAATTTGAAAGAAAATATTGTTTTATAAACTCAAAGGTTCTTAAATCTTACTTCAAGTTCTATCTATTTTCTTGTATTTCTATATTTTCTGCTTATTGAAAATAATTAGTAACATCCCTATTTATAAAGGTAAAAACCAAATTAAAATAGGACTAGGAACTATTCTAACTAACAAATCCTAATCAAACATAAATAAGTAAATACCATAAATAACAAATCCTAAACAACTTAGGATTCCTACTCCAACGTTGAATTATTATTTTCAACAGTAGGTATTCTTCGTGAATTATTTTTTTCTGTATGTCTCTCTCTATATGTAAATTGTGAATCCTCTAATTTCCAACTCCCTCAAATAGTCAAAGAAGAGGAATATATAGGAGAGAATAGAGGGGATAAATTGGGGGGGAAATGGGCAGATTATGACAAATTTGAATTTGAAATTCGAATTCCTTACTTGGAGGATAAGGTTGGCGACAAATTATGTAACAATTCCATCGGAGAGAGCACGCACGAATGGAGTGGGCTGCTGGATTTGCTGCTCGCGATTGCATCGCATACTACTGTTGCGTTCTTCGCGTATGGAAGAAATGTACATGGGTCGGGTCGGGTATGCGTTGCTGAAGAGGGAATTATAGTGTTGTTTGGAGAAATGAGTTTGCTGAGATTTTGAGGCAACAGTGGGATGAGGTGCGTTGCTGGAGAAAGAATTGGGCCTAAATTATGTTCAATATAAAGGCAAAAATGGGTTTAAGGATAGAGTTAAAAGAGTAGGTTATATTTGCAATGAAAGGCTAGATTTGGATTGAGAATTTGGTCCAATTAATTGCAATTATAGCCAACCAAAGTTAAGGGCATGGCCAAATTAAATTAATTGGTGAATTCGACTAAAATTTAAATTAGATGAAATAATATTAATTAATTAACAAGCTTCTTAACCTAACGAAATAAAAATAAATAACTTAAATAAACTAAATAGCTCAAAAATATAAACTAAATTTAAACTAAACCAAATTAGTGAAATATTTAACTAATAAAATGTAAAATCTTTTGAGATAATTTTCAAATAATTATAAAATATACTAATTATATAAAAATATATTCATTATTAAAAATTATAAAAGCGAACAAATTTACTTCAAAACTTGAAAAATATTTTGAACTCTATAAAAACTAATTATTTCAAGTCGTTTGGAATTTAAAAGGCTTGATTATTAATCCATATAGTCGAGGTCCAAAATTGGGTGTCAACACTTATGTTTCATACTCAGTATATTCAACAAAGTTTTGAGATTCAATAAACTATTTTTAAACGTTTCTTTCAATTTGATGCTTATGTATGCTTGAGTTAGTCTTCCGCTTGTAGTTAGCCATGATGAGGGTTCAGTTGGGGCCAGTAATGGTTCTCGAGTGCCGGCCACGTCCAGAGTGTAAGCTCGGATCGAGACAATTATTATTTTTTCGATGTGAATTTTATTGTCTACAAATTCTGGCACGCCCAGTACGACAATCTCTACCTCTTATCTCAACTTTTTTGTCACGCCCGGAGACTACCCCGAGACGCGGACACGGGATCTAAGACCACAAGTAATCCCAAGTTAACCCTACTAGCATGATCAGGAGCATACTAAATATAATAAACTGATGCGGAAGCTATACTCATAAACAAAATGAAAAGATAGGGAATACCCATATACTATAACTGAGATAAATGATAACTGATGAGTTTAATACAAAAAAGTTACTAACCCAATACTAAGCTGAACCTAACTATGTCTAAAATAAGCCTCTAAACTAACTAGAAATGTTGGGACATGCCCCAACTAGGTCTAGCAAAACTGAAACTAAAGACTAGAAGCGATAAAGATAAACATGTCACTAGTCCTCGAAGAATGAGGACTCACCACTGATGCTGCTGAACTGAAGATCGAGAATCGATCTAAGCGTGATCTAGATGCTAAGAACCTGAACCTACATCATGAGAAGATGTAGCGCACGTATGTGTCAGTACTTGAAAGGTACTGAGCATGCAGGATAGAATAAAGTTGAAATAACATCATAACTGAACAAAGCAAAATAAGCAATGACATAATCTGATCATGATATAAATACTGCATGCTGAGATAACTTAATGTAGTGACCAATTTATAACATGCTGACTGAATATTAAATGAACTGTAAATGTGGTCAATGTAATAGAATCTGACTGAACTGTGGGAGCTACTAATAACCGATAATAAAACCACATGAGCTAAATGTGGAGTCCGATGTATACGCCCCATCAAGAGGACCCAATATACCCGGCCAAAGGTATAGAGGCATGACTGGCGTGATCACTAACTGATATTGCCCACAGAGGGGACTTACACCTACGTGGCTCGTAGTTCTGGGACTATATGGGTACGCTGAACCCTAGTCCAACTCGGT
>JAJONZ010031844.1:0-13792 GCA_029582445.1 Solanum paucissectum
CTTTAATTTCTTCAGCAAATACGCAAGTGCTTGTCCTTTGCCACCACCTTGCGGCAAAATATCTAAAGCCATCCCTCCACTGTAAATTATTTTGACATCCAACTGATCACAAAAATAGAAATATTAAAAATCAGAATAAAAAGATATTGAAACCTTATCAAAAGTTTTGCTCACTGCAGCATGACAAGAAAGACATGCTATCATTTTGCTATTGTGGAGCTTCATATTGATCCCATAATCTACAAGTGTAAAAGTAGCATCGTACCCCACGTTCTTCCAAGCGTTTGGAAAGAGTTTTCATTATATCTTGAGCCTTGTCTTTCTGAACGTTGAAACTGACCTTGTGAGGTCGTTGCTCCGTTTCTGACTGAAGTGTGAAAAGAAGTTTATATATGAGACATCAATTACGATAACAATATTCAACATACAAACTGGTTTTACACCGAAATTGGTTTGCATGTATCAAAATGAGTTATTGGTCAAAAACACATCTAAACTATCACTTTTCGCGAGTTTCACACCCCAAATAACATTTGTTCCTTTTTCCTACCTAAACTATCATCATCTATGTATTAAAACACACCTCAGAGCTGATTAGACTAACTATCAGTTGTTAGTTGTTGTTTCATTTTCCTACCTGAACTATCACCATCTACTCAATTAGGTGTGTTTTTTAATACATAGATGGTGATTGTTCAGGTGTGAAACTCGGCGAAAAAAGTGATAGTTCAAGGTGTGTTTTTGACCATCCATTATCTCTATATAAAATGATGCAAACATCTGTACCTGAAGTGTTAGTTCAGGAAATTTTTTCGTCTCCTCTGTCACTATTTTCCGATCCCATTTGTCATTTAAAAATGCTTCCCAACCATCATCTGGCAACATAGAGTTCCCATATGTTATTTCAGTCCCCACAGACATAATGGTAATATCTGGGGTTAGCATGGGCTTCTCTTTTCTCAACTCCTTGTAAAGAGTTGGTGATCTCCCAGTTGAGAACACTAACAAGGAGTTTTCGCGATAATTGGCTTCCCATAAAGCATTGAACCTAAGCAGAGAGAGGTTCTCGGGATCATGATGATCGACCTGTAAAGAGAGTCTCATGTAAGTTACATCAGCATAACGAAGAAAAGGTTCAAAAACGCCACCAGGAGCATGTCGGATTCTCCAAAAGTAGTGCATTTTTGGAGGATCCGACATGGGTGCGGTAACATATTTGGAGAATCCGAGCAACCTAGACTACAACAACAACCCACCATTGTATAGTCAAGATCTGAGACTATCATGAGACGTGCTGCACTGGTTAGCCGATCCATGGTTGATTTAATATTAGCTTCACTCTGAAACAAGACAAAGAAATCTCAGTCAATTAGTTCGTTTGCTTTTTAGCTCTGAATTTTAATCGTCCAGATGTCAACCATTAAATGTGCTCGTTTTTGTTATGTGACATCCACTTAATAGGTCTGAATATATCTGAAAGATTAAGATTTGTAACTAAGTCTTAATATCATTAAGAGATATCTCCTCTCTGCCCCCACGAAGGACTCTTTACGTACAAGGGCCTCTCTACCTCATAAAGGCAGAAGTAAAGTCTACGTACATTTAACCATTTTTAAATTCTACTTGTGGAATTACACTAGGTATGTTGTTGTTGTTGTTGTTGTCCATTTAAAGATTTCTACAAAGATGATAGTCACAAATTCCATCCATTCAAAGCTAACGACAACACCTATTATTATCAACTACTACCACCAGGCGTGATCCAACCACCACTATCAATCACTACAATTAATCATCACTACCATTCACCACCATTTACAATCATCACCACCAACCACTCTAACGACAACAACCGCTCATCGCTACCAACAATCACCACCATTAGTCATCACTATATATCCCCAACCACCGTCATCATTCACAACCATTAGGGCTATACTATCAACCACCATCTCCACTAACTACTACCCACAACACCACCATTAACTGAAAAAAGTGTTTATTAACACATTTTTAGCAAACACACTTAGTGTTCATCTCAACACTTCCATCCAAATTCATAACTATTTACCGCACTTCACACTTATCAACTACTCATTCAACTTCAATTTGTTTGTATTTCTTTCCTTTTCAATTCGTTTCAACAAACAATCCAACTTTCTTTTTTCTAGTAACTCTTCAACTCTAACTTTCCAACTGACATATTTAAAATCACAAGATACAACATTTTCTTTACTTTCTTAAATTTCGTACATCAAGTTAAAACCGGACAAACAAATTAAAACAGAAAGAGTAGTACTTCTAATCAAAACTAAATCATCACAAAAATCACAGTACACCCATTAAATTCATCCCTAAAATCTTAGTAGCTCAGTTAGTCGACTACCTCAAACCTCATCCATTTTCCCTTCCCTTATCCCAAATCCCAATTCACAAAAAAAAAAAAAAAAACTTACTCAGGAAAATAAACAAAATGGGTTACCTGAAATGAAGTGAAAGAAGGGATTTTGGGAGTGTAGCAGCAATGAGGGAAACCTGAAAAATTGAATCTTAGCTTAAGAGAAGGCATAGATTAGAAAAAGAGAGTTAATTTTTGTACTTCTTTGAGAAAAAAAATTCAATTCCTTTGGGCTTCTTTTGTAAAGGCCAAAGAGAAAGCATCTCAAAAATACTAAGATGAGATTCTTAATTATATATATACCGGATATAACTGTTCGTGCTAGTACAGGCTCAATATCTATTATTTTTGTATGATTCTATGTGATATAGATAAAATTTAAAGAGTCAATTAAATTTTAATATGACCTTAAAATATTTTAAGTCGTTAATTATTGTAATTTATAGTACTTTTTACATAATTTTTAAAGAATATATGTTACTTTCATTGTCCCAATATATGTAGCACAAATATAATTTCAAGAGTCAATATGTTGTTAATAATTGAGATTTACAATATTTTTACATAATTTTAAATTAAATAATACATGTTACTTCTTTTGCCATAGATAGATTAATTTTATGAATCAATCGAATTTTTTATAAGCAATCGATTTTTTATATGCTTTTGTAAAAATATTTTAAGTTGTCAATTATCATGATTTGTAGTATTTTTCACGCAGTTTTTAAATATATAAAAAAAATTAAAAAATAAGACAAACAAATTAAAATGGATGAAAAAAGTAGGGCAATGTATATGTAAGTGTGGAACCACACGGATGAAGCAGGCATGTTGACTGTCACTTGTGTGGTTATCCACATGTATATATAAGTAGTGGTTATATATATAACGATGAGAGTTAATGATCGAAAACACAAGTGAAGTATTGTTTTTGTTATTTTAATTTGGATAGAAAAGGGAAATAACTTAAAATTTAATGTGTTTTGATAAATAATTGTTGATGGTTCAAGTAAGAAAAAAATGAAGGAAAATCTACGTAAATGGACCATAAAACTCAAAATAATTACATGTTCATAACTTAATCCAAAGTAATTCAAGAAATATCCGTTCTCTCAAAATAAAAAATTACAGCACATACCCTCCATTCATTAAGGTTGACAATTTTCACTTAACTGATACTAAATCAGTATTATATACTGTATTGGTATCATTAAGACTGATAATTTCACTTAACGAATACTAAATATTGGATCATTAAGGTTTGTTGTTTAGAAATTACTCATAAGTCAATGATACTATAAGAGTATTATATACCAATACAGTTTATATATACTGATTTAGTATCAATTAAGCGAAATTATCAGCCTTAATGATACCAATACAGTATATGATATTGATTTAGTATTAGTTAAGTGAAAATAGTTGAGGGTATATAGTGTAATTATTTAGTGAGGTATGAATGTAAAGAGGTATATATTTGTAATTATTTTGTTTTTATGAGGTATTTGCTTAGTTTTCCCAAAAATGAATAACTAATACTAGTTTAAGTCGAAAACTCGCAAATACACTATAAATTGGTTGTGGTTTAGAATTATTATTTTTTTAGAGAAAAGACATAATCTGTAACATCTCGCTATTTTAAAGAACTAGAATTAGAGAGAGTCGTTTTTGGAAAGAATAAAAAAAATCTGGAAAATTGGTCAAGTTATGTTAAGTTTGAGTGTTGGGTCAACTTTAAACGGCCATAACTCCTAGCTCCGGATGAGTTTGGTGTGCTTCCAGATACCGTAGGAAATATCTTGGAATTATCTTTTCAACGCCGCCGAGTTTGCGCGATTCCGAGTTTGTTTAAGTGAGATATGCCCATTTGAAGCCGTGTTGTCTAGATAATGAAAGTCTAAACCGAATTTTGGAAGGGTATAATGGTCTTTTAACTACCCAATTATTTTATTTCGTTTTTAGTAAGTTATGTGGGGTCTAAACTGAGTTAGTTCAGATTATGCAATTAAGAAATAAGCTAGGGCTTTGAGAGAAGAGAAAAGAAGAGAAAGGAGAAGAGAAGTTCAAGATTCGTCAAGTTTTTGCGAGTTTGGTTGTGGATTTCGCCAAAGATTCAATCCTACGAGTTATGTGAGACTTTCATAGCATTGGGTTTGTTCACCCACGCGCCAATCATGTTAGTTTCAGCGAAATTCGTTTCTAGAAAGTTGAACGTATGATGTTCTTGAATTATGTTCATGAAGTTTGCTTTAGCTCTTGAGATGTGATGGGATTGTGGAGTTCTTGATGGAATCGTGTCGATTTAAGAGTTGTTTGAGTTAGATTCTTATGTATATATACTGGGTATTTGAATTTAAAGAGGGATTGAGAAAAAGAGTCGGATTTAGGCGAATTGGGGTGAGAAAACGAAGAAGGAAAAAGTCAAGCAGGTTTTGGCACGCAAGTCCGCGTCGCGGACTTGCTCCCCCATTGCACAAAAATTATCTCCACGTCGCGGAGAAGACGCGAACTTCTCTGTTTCAAAAATAAATTTCGCGATTAAATATTTAAATGCATCTCCGCGTCGTGGACTTATTTCTAGACAGTTATTTCTTGATCGTTTCTCATGTTTAACTATCCAAAAACAATCATAAACATCATGAGATCTTTCCTATCACAAATCACAATCCTTGAATCCATAAATTCAATTCAAGGAAAGTTAAGAGTCAAGAGAAGTTCATAGAGTTTTTCAAAAGTCTTTTACAAACGTTTTAACTTTGTTTTAAGACTTAAGCTTTAGGTTGAGTAAAGTTCATTTCTTCAAAGATTATACGGGAACTAAGTATTCCCAAAGTTAAAATGTTTTCACATTTGAGCAAGAAAGGAAACACCGATTTCCAAGAGAGTTTTTAAGCTAAGTTTTGAGTAATTATCTCAAACCAAAGAAAGAGTTTTGTTTTAAAAAAATATGAGCTGAGTATATTTTGGGAGTAGTATTAAGCACCAATATGGGGACGCGAGTTCATAATGACTCAAGTCTTCATAAATCGTGTAGTCATCATGTGTAGAAAAGGATCATACTTTTTAGATGATTCCTTAGTGCTTTTTTAGCATAGACTAGTAGATCATCTTAGTTAAGGCGTTCTATATGACGACAAAGTATATGACAGTTCTGGCAGTCTGGGCAAGACGATGTATCATCACTTAGGCTCATAGTGGTAGTTGTCGGTTAAAGAAACTCCCACAGTATTATATTACTTTACATGTAAACTGATTTGTTATTGCATTTCTTTAACAAATTGAGTTGCTTCCTCATGTTTTAAATGCTTTGTATAACTGCACCATTATTGTTGTTTACTTTGCATTTAAGTTGAGTAAAGCCAAGGTAAGTGTTCTTTCAGATTCCTTTCAAGCTTATGTCTTGTTTAGTATTCCTCTCGTATACTCGTACATTCAATGTACTGATGTCATTTGGCCTACATCATTTTATGATGCAGACACATTTAACCAGGATCAGCATCTAGCGCCTCGTTGATCCAGTTGAGCACTCAGAGTCAGTTGGTGAGCCTCTTTGATATCTGGAGGACCTCTTTTCATCATTTGATTTAGTACTTTAGTTGTTAGGATGATGGGGGGTATTATCCCGACATTCCTCTTTATTTTAGAGGCTTCATAGACGAGTAGTTATAGTTCTTTAACCTTTTCATTTTCAGTTGTATACGTTAAGACGTGAGTTGCCATTTTGGCTAAGTTATTATCTCTTAAGTTATTGCATGAGTTATATTTTGAGACTATTTCTTATGTTTAAGTCTTCCACTGAGTAAGTAAGTAGGGCCAAGGGTTCATTTGGGGCCAGCAATAGTTCTGTAACACCCCGTAACTAGAAAGAACTAGAAAGAAGTTAAAAAGTAAAAATAGTCATTTTTGGAAAGAATATAAAAAACTGGAAAATTTGTTAAGTATGTTAAGTTGGATTTTTGGTCAACTTCAAACGACCATAACTTCTAGCTCAGGATGAGTTAGGTGTGTTTCCAGATATCATAGGAAATATCTTGGAATAATCTTTCCAACGCTGCCAAGTTTGCGCGATTCCGAGTTCGTATGAGTGAGCTATTCCCATTGGAAGTTGGGTTGTTCAAATAAGAAAATGTCCAATCCGAATTTTTAAAGGGTAATTTGGTCTTTTTCTTACCCAATTTATTTAATTCGTTTTAGTGAATTAATTAAGGTTCAAAACTGAATTTGGTCAGTTTAGAAAAATTGGAAATCTACATTAGGGGAGAAAAAAGAAAAGAGGAGAAAGGAGAAGAAAGTTCACGTTTCAACGTCTTCGTAAGGAATCGCTTGTGGAATTCGTCAAGGGGTGATCCCTACAAGGTATGTGAGATCACATAGCATTGGGTCCTTTCACCCACGCGCCAAACATGTTTAATTCAGCGATTTTCGTCCTAAAAGAGTTAGAATTTGATGTTCTTGAATTGTTTTCATTCTTGAACTTACATGTGATTGATGGGTTTTCTTGAGGCGTTTTAGCGAAGTTAAGAGTTGTTTCGAGTTAGATTCTAGTGTACATGCTTTGGGTATCTGAATCTAAGAAAGTATTGAGAAAAGGAATCGATTTAAAATGATTAAGGATAAGAAAACGAGTTGAAAAATTTGTCAGCTGCATCTGGGGAGGGCCAGGCGCGTCACGCCCCCATAGCGCCTGAGTGGCTGGGGCGGCGCGCCTGCAGTGCACTAAAAAGGAGCCCCAGTAAGTTAAGGCTGGCGCGGCGCGCCCGGGATGCTCCCAAATCGTCATTTTTCACCAGTTTTCGTCGTTTAGTCTATTTAAGTCCTTCTAAAGTGTACTAACATTTTCCATTAATTCTAACTACTCTAAATGACTTCTAAACACCTAGAAATCATCCAGAAACATGAATCATGACCTTGAATCCATAAATTCAAATTCAAGGAAAGTTAAGAGCCAAGTCTAGAAAGTTCTTAGAGTCTTTTCAAGAAGTCTTTTGCAAATGCTTTTAACTTTTGTTTTAAGACTTAAGCTCAAGTTGAGTAAAGAGTAAAGAGTAAAGTTTGAAGTTCATTTCTTCAAAGAAGTATATGGGGACTATGTATTCCCAAAAAGGTTAAAATGTTTTCACATTTAAATAAGAACGGAAACTGAGATTTCCGAAGAACCTTTGAGCTAGTTTTTAGAAAAGAGTAATCGTTTTCTAAATGAAGCAAGAGAGGAAACTTTGATTTCCAAGATAGCCTTTGAGCTAAGTTTTTGAGCAATTATCTCAAATCACAGAAAGAAGTATGTTTTTAAACATAAGAGCTAGTATCATATTTTTGGAGTAGTATTGAGCACCGATATGGGGGAGAGTTCAGACAACTCACAGCCCCCATAAACCATGTAGCCATCATGGGTTAAAAAGGGTCATACATTTTAGATGATTCCTTTAGTACTTTTTAGCATAGACTAGTGGATCCACTTAGTAGTTCAAGTTTTATACCCTCGGCAAGGTATAGGACGGCCCTGGCAGCGTGAGGCAAAACGATGTATCATCACAATAGCTCTTAAGTGATAGTTGTCAGTAAGAGAAACTCCCACATAAGTAATTATATTCTTATATACACAGTTTATTGTATTTATACATACAATCCAGAGTTATATGTATCTTTGCATACACAGAGTTGACATCATGTTTTTAAACAACTTTTCTGTATATTGCACTTGTTTTAAACTACTTTATATTGAAATGAGTTCAGTTATGTTGAGTTGAGTTGAGCCAGGTAAGTTCTTCAGATTCATTTCAAGCTTATGTCTTGTTTTAGAATTTCCCCCGCATACTCGTACATTCAATGTACTGATGTCATTTGGCCTGCATCTTATTATGATGCAGACACAGGTAACTAGGATCGGCATCCAGCGCATCGTTGATCCAGTTGAGCATTTCAGAGTCTTGTGTTGACCCTCCTTGCTTTTCGGAGGATCCCTTTTATTGCTTTCAGTATTATTACCAATTCATTAGGATGTCGTGGGGCTTGTCCCGACATCCATCTCAGTTGTTTTAGAGGCTTCATAGATAGTCAGTCAGATGTTAGTTCATTCGTCAATAACTTGTTATTGGCTTATGTTCAGATTTGAGTTGCCACTTTGGCTAAGTTAAATGTTTATTTTCTTAAAACATTTTGAGTTTAGTTTTGAGACATGTTGAGTTATCTTGTATTTGGATTCTCTTTCTTATGTCTAAGTCTTCCACTGAGTAAGTAAGTCAACCAAGGGTTCGCTTGGAGCCAGCAATGGTTCTCGAGTGTCAGTCCCGCCCAGGGTGTAGGATTGGGGCGTGACAGGTTCTCGAGTGCCAGTCCCACCCAGGGTGTAGGCTCGGGGTGTGACATAATCAATCCATTCTGAACTTATCCGTTAAATTTACTTTAGCACTTTAATTTTACAGATAATTCTATAACCTTCTATTCTCATTTTAAGTGAATTTAATACTCTTTTTATCCATAATTACTCGTGAACTTTTGAATTGGCACACCTATTAAGAAACAATGATTGACACAATGAGTTTAATATTTTATTCCTATTAATTATGAAGTGCATCAATTAAAAATTTAAGATTTTCAAGAAGTTCTAGCTTTTTCAAAATTAATTAATTGAAGGTATAATAGGTAAAAAAAAAAGTATTCTTTCTTGATTTGTCAAAATAGACAAGTAAAAAGGGACAAGTAAAAAAGGAAAATTGGACAAGTAATTAAGGGACAAAAGGGGTATCACCTTAAAATTATAATATCAGTCTCGCAATAGCAAGTGCAATAGTAAAACTATAATAATGTAAATTTTATATACAATAATTTATATCATTTTATATATAAAAAAAATTATATATTATATTATATTTATATTTAATGAGTTTATCAATATCCATTGTTAATAATGTATATACACCCCAAAAACAATAATACTCCTTAATCGCAAATATGTAATTTTAGGCCTATTATCTCCAAGAAATTTTAGATATTTGTAAACTTTATTCTTATATTCTATTTAATTTTAGGTCTATTTTGTCAATTTCATACCTGTAGACCAATGTATTTGTATATTAATGTGCGACATGACAAATCATCATACACGATTTAAAAAAAATTATCCTTAAAATGCGTATTAATATTAATAGGTATATTGCAAATATACAGATATTAAATTTTGAATATCTTTAACGAACATAGAAAGTAGAAACGTGTCATTGATAGATTGATCTAATAATCAACCATTAAAGCATGAACATTGCTCATCGAGAAATGATATATTGTGTCTATATTAATAGATATACGGCATAGATACAAATATTAAATTTTGAATATCTTTAACGAAATTTCTCGATTTTTTTTTAATTGATGACACTAGTGATTCTATATGAAGCATCAACAATAACACCATGTGACCAATTATCAAATTTTGTAAATTCAGGATCATCTCCATATATCTCATTAATACAATCTTTGCATGTTTCCATATTTGATCCCACAGCACTAACATCCACATTTGCTTCATAATAATTTCCTTCATTTACCTCTTTTAATGTATTTTTCATGGCATCAACTGCGCTTTCGTACACTTCTTTGCATGTTTCGAGACAACTTTTTTTAGGAGCTTCTATCGCGATAGCTAAACGTGTCAAAATAATTGTTTTTAAAAATTTCTCCGTTTTCGCAATGGATGAAACCATGAGGGAAGTAACAACATTTTTCACATTTGCTTTGTCTAAATTTAGGTCATTTGCAATTGTTTGATATGAAAGGGAAATGGAAATTAGGGATATAATGAGTAAAATGGAAATTTTGTTTATGTGGATAGCCATTGTTTTTTTTATAAATAATTTTTCAAAAAGAAGAAAAAAAAATAGGGGGGAAAAACAATGGGATATAGGCAAGATACCAAGCAATAGGAGGTGTTAATTTATGAATTTATATGGAAAAACAATTGAAATTTGGTTGGTGATACATGAAGTTTGATTTTGTTTAGTGGTTTAGGTTTCATTTGATTTATAGATCTCTCACTTGTTTATTTAATTTACTTTTTTTTTAATTATGAGGTTGTTGAAATATTGTTTTTGCTCGACAATAAGTCTGCGTGTAGGTCAATTCAGCATTGAGGTGTATTAATAAATAAAGAGATAAGGCACAAGTATACTCCCTAGACTATGACCAAAATCTCAGAAACACACCTTAACTAAATTAAGGTCTTATATCCCCCAAATTCTTTTTTTTTTGTAATTTTGTATCCCTTTTGGCTTATGTGGCACACTCTGTGACTCCACTTAGTTGAGGCATGTGTGAGATGTTTGAAGGCCATGTAAATCAAAAAGTTGTACAAAATTACCAAAAAATGGATTCGGAGAGTAATAAGACCTTAGTTTAGTTAATGTGTGTCTCTAAAATTTCGATCATAGTCTAGGGGGTACTTGTGCCTTGTCTCTAAAATATAAATAGTGATAGTTTAGATAGATAAATGAAACAAGTAATAATTGAAGTATCAAACTCTCAAAAAAAAAAATTAGATGAGTGTTTTTACCATTAACTCTTTAATAATTAGTTGATTATTACAAAGCATTGGTTATGCAAGTCAATTGCCAACCAAACAAACACACTAAACTTCTTCTGCTTTTTTTATTTATTTTATTTTTTCAGGTCTTTAAAATTTACATTCAGGTCAGACTAATTCGAATTTACGTTAAATATCTTATTTTAACGGTAACATGCTAGCTTTCTACTAAAGTCAACTAATTCATTCCTAAAATTTGAATTCAAAATCTTTAATCAACGTTTGTAATTAGCGTAATAAACTTCAACCACTCATATAATAAAAATAGATTCTTCTTAATAACTAAATTTTCTTGTTGATTGATTCCTTTTCATTTATTTGAACAATGTCGACATCGTTTTTATTTAAAAAAATTGTATATACTAGCTATTGCACACACTACTCACCACTTAAACGTTTTTCTCTCAAAACAGTTTTTGATAAACTCTCGACCTAAAATTAAACAAACATGCAAAAATAATCATTCAAAGCTACTATTGACAGTTTTATATTCCAGTTAATTAAAAATATAAAAAGAATTGCAGATTAAAAAAGGAAAAAAAAAGGGCCCAACCGGGTTCGAACCGGTGAACTCTTGATCTGCAGTCAAATGCTCTACCACTGAGCTATGGACCCAATTTGTTTTCTTTTTTCGACTTAAAATATTACAATACCTTTTGTATATATAGAATATGAAGTTTTTTATTTTGTATCTTAATACCTTATCGTCTTACTTTATTATATATATAATTATGCATCGGATACATGTGTTTTGAAGGGAGTACCTATCATAAATAACTTAAGTATAAGTCTATATATCTCATAACGGTAGGGGTAAAGTCTGCATACATCTTACCTTTTCTCTCATTTGTATAACTACAGTGGACATACATGTTGTCATTTTTTGTGTTAGCAATTTTTCGGATATTTTCAAACATTTTAACAAGAAAAGTGTTTATTTTACCAAACAAATGAAATATTTATTATTAATTTCAACATATCCATCCAAATACCTTATTATTTGTACGTTCCTAAATTCAACTCTAACACTTAAATTCATTTCATCCAAACGGACTTTCTTAGACAACTTAAAAAAATTATTCAACAATTATTTGTATTTGAAAAGTCAACAAAATCATCAAACTTTTGGTGAAGATCTGATGATCTACATTTTAGAGTTTTATATATCTTCTACATAATAATATGTTATTTATTGTATTTGTGAATTAATTGATGTAATACTCGATCGAGACCTCTATATTTATAATTTAATTCGTCTTGTATAAAATTTTAAAACACGTTTTTTGAGTTGAAGATGTATTAAAAACAAATTTTTTTACTCTAAATAAGATAAAAATAAAATCTGCATATACCCCATACCATCTCCAAAGTCCTCTTATATAATTACAATGGAACAATTGATATGTTATTATTATTGATGATGATTAATTAGCGTAAGAGAGAAGTCATAAACTTAATCTTACTTCATCGTTAAAAAATGAAATAGATCATTCATTTTCTAGTTTAATTCAGACATAGCTCTCTTTTTCTTCTTCTAGAAGAGTGAGAGAGACTGAAACACAGTATCAAATCAAAATAAATAAGAAAAAAGAAACTTCAACTGATTACTTGTCTTTATTTAACTCAAAAATTTGCACGAATAAATTTCAAAATTTTATCAGAACTACATAAACCACATTTAAATAATAATAATAATAATAATAATAATAATAATATTACAAAATTGAAAATTGAATTTAGTTGTAATGTTTGAGGGACTTGTGTTGGAGGATCCCTTTGTAAAGAGCTTGCCAATTCAAAGGCATAGATTCAAAGTTCTTTGGATTATTCCTTCTCTTTGTATTATGATCATCAACTTCTTCAACTTTCTCTAATAATTGAGGCCCCAATTTAATAACTTCATTGGAAAACCTCACCTTCTTCTTTTGTTGGTCTTTTTCTAGTCCTAACATTCAAAAATATTCATCAAAATTATCGATCAGTGTCAGAATTAGAATTTTCACAAAAATAATAATTATAAAAATATACAAAAAAAATGCGACTATAAATAATATCATGTTTGGTTAGTCATGATATTTTCTATAGAAAAACAGATTACCTATAAAATGGGAAAATAACTTCTTGAGCGATAGTAGGAAAAACAAATTTTATAATTAATGATATTTTATGTTGATTGTCTCCTCCTTGACCTCTATCCTTTCCCCTGACCCCTTCCCCCACCTTGAGTACCACCCGACCACCTCTACTCCCAATTCCATAGTATTTTTCTAGATTGTATATAAGTATTCTTCAAATAATGTTCTCCTTACTCACTAAACGTCAAGAAAAAAAGTTCAAAAAACCCTAAACATCTTCATTGTACCAAACACATCCTACGTATAAAATAAAAAGTTTAAGTTAAACTATTTCTATACTAAATGTATTATTCTTTTTACACTATATATGAAAGAAAAATATATCACATAAATTAGAATAACATAAATACATTTTTAGAAAAAATTAAATTTGTGCGATATTTTAACAATAAATAAATAAATAAAAATTAAAAGGGGCAAAATATTTACTAATTTCAATTTCAATCTTCTTCATGAAATCAGAAAGGAGGTGCTTATGAACTTTTGATGCAAGAAGGACAACACCTCCAGAAACTGCAAAAACAGCACAAATTCCAGCTCCCAATGATGAAGTCTCCATTTCTTTTAATCTATTTCAAAAAAAAAATCTAAATATATACAATATATTTTCCAAAATTAAGCTTTTTGAATTCTATTTATAAAGGGAAAAAGAACTCAAAGAATATTCTCTTTGAAAACTACAAA
>JAJONZ010031845.1:0-12668 GCA_029582445.1 Solanum paucissectum
GGGGCGGATCTATGAAGGGGTGTGGGGGTGCCACGCCATCCCCGAACTTCGACGGAAACTCTATATATACATAAGTATATATATATAATATTTATATAAATATAAAGTGTGCCACCCAGAGAACAGAACTGGCTTGTGGTGCCACGGTAGGAGGGCAACTTTAGAAGGCTGATGTTGTGGGTTCGAATCCCATTTCTACCTATTTTTTTGAGAAATTTGTTGCAGACGTTTTTTAAGGGAAAAAAAAAGCTCAAAGCACGTTTTTTTTAAGGAAAAACAGCTGGCACATTATTTTATTTTATTTTTATAATTGTTATTGACTTAAATTAAATTAATTACATTATTACTCCTTTGACTTTTCTTTTATTTGGCACCCACGGACTCTAAATCCTAAATCCGCCACTGGCGATATCCAAGTTGGGGGGCAAATAAAACTTATTGACAATTCAGGATATATTGATTCAATTTTACCGTCTTCCAAATTGTAAGCCCCCATGTCTCTTCCAACTCCGCCTTCTTGCTTTCTATCAAAATCAAACCAATCATCTGTAAAATATATATGATTTGGCCTGACTCCTGTAAATTTAGAAGAGTCAATACAACTTGCTTCGTTACGCCCCACGAAGATGGTTGAATCTCCCAAGTTTTTAATCTCCTTCAATTCGCCTTTGGTGACATCTAGTTCACAAACTTCAAATTTATATGTCTCAACCGATCTTCCACCATTAGCAAAATCTACTTCATCTTCATCAATATTATAAAATCGAGTAACAAGTAATAGTGCACTTGATACTTCAACTAGTGGGTGTTGACAAAATAAATCATCTAATGTAACAAGTAAATGTGGCTTAAAGTTAGAACATAAATTATAGAATCGGCCACCGTAACATATATAATAAAATTGGCCCTTATGGTAAAATCATAGATGCCACACTAGTTAACCTCGGGGATTTAATGACACCAAAAAGCCAAACCACCACCACCATCATGAACATTGTACCATAACATAAGTACATAATCTGATGTAATAGAAGGATTAGTAGATAAAACAGCTTTTATGACGTATTGCACTGTGGGTCTATGGTCAAAATCATGAAAAGAGTAAGATTTTGAGTGAAGGAAGTTGAATTTGGGTACGGGAAAAAGGATGCAACAAATTCATCTCTCTGTCACGACTAGTATTTGCGACAGTGCATAGTCATCCCTGTGTGGGAAAACACTCTGCATTCCTAGCTTCGGGGAGAAATAAACGCGAAATTTTATTTTTGGAAAGAGAGTATAATTCGCCAAGGGGTACAAACAGAACGAAAAGCAATGAAATCTTCAATAACTTTAACACGATTTGCAATGTGAGAGATCAGATCATTGGGAAGTTCTGCCCAATCTGCCATACTCAATTTGAATTAGAAAAAACAAGAGAGAATGTAAGATTTGTAGAGTTTCTATAGGCGTACAATATCTCTATTCCTATACGGACTCGAATTTCAAAAAAATATAAAAAACATTATCCTACTTGAACTTCAACTTTATTTGGGCTATGATCCAGGCCCAACAGTCTTAACATGTGCTGACATGGCCCATATATCATTTAATCGGTTAATTAAAAAAGGAGAACTTTCACATATACCTACTCAAAAATAGTTATAGTTTGTTAATTACGATTCTTAGCTACATTTTATAAGGAGGAGAGTGGCGAGTGATATTGGGAGAGGGAGGAGAGAAGCGACCGAGAGTCAGAGGACAGAGAGTGGAGAGAGGTGAATATATATATATTTCTATTATATAGAAGAATGAAGACGACCGGACGACCAAGGGCAAAAGAGTAATTTTACTCAATAAATAAATATTTTTTCTTACTTTTCTTATAATATTCTAGAAGAATCAGGTTTCTTCTGTTCCAACAAAATAAATAAAAAGACGTAACCCAACTTAGAATGGGATCTTCTTCAATTTACAGCTCCAGCGTCGAAAATGGTGAAGGGACGCCAAGGAGAGCGTGCAAGACTCTATACTAGAGGAACAGTTATTGGATACAAGAGGTCGAAGTCGAATCAGTATCCAAACACTTCATTGGTGCAGATCGAAGGAGTGAACACTAAGGAGGAAGTAGATTGGTACTTAGGGAAGCGTATGGCTTATATATACAAGGCGAAAACAAAGAAGAATAACTCGCATTATCGTTGTATTTGGGGTAAAGTTTGCAGGTCTCATGGTAACAGTGGTCTTGTTAGAGCTAAATTCAAGTCCAATCTGCCACCAAAATCCATGGGAGCTAAGGTTAGAGTTTTCATGTACCCAAGCAATATATAAAGCAAGGTATTTAGTTGATGCTTGCTTGGAGGCCCTACATTTGTCTATCGAGGTCATTAGCGGTGAAGGTTTTGAATTCTTAAAATACAGTTGACATAAATTGTTTTGAGCTGCGTGGAGTTACATTTTTTGGTATGTTTGTTTATCATGTATTCTGAAATACCATGGTTTGAACATCTGATTAGATGTCCAATTTTATTCTTGGAGTTTAAAAAAATAATAATCTTAGAATGGGATTGCTCAGGTAAGTCCTCTTCGTCTTCTTACCCGCATTTTTGAGTTTTTGGTAAATTTTTATATCTATTATTTCCTTTTTGTTCTCTTCAAACTTACCAATTTCATACTTAGACTCATTTTTGTTCTATCTTCAATGTTCTTCAACATTTAATTCGTTTCTTTTGTTTATCTTTTTCAGCTTTTTTAAGGAATACGTTTTCAATTTTCTCAGTTGAGCGATCTAAAATGTTAGGTATCAATTTCGCCTAAATGTTGTTCCATGTGTGTAATGTTTATGATTTCTGCTTTTAGTTATCATGTGCAAGATCATAAGTAGCTATGTTTTGCCTGTGTTATTATACTGTTGTGATTATATTTAATAGAAATATAGAATCAAGGAGTTGCTTCTAATATAGTATTGGAAGTTGTCAAAGTCTATCTTTATGGAAACGAGATTGTTGTTTGTGGTTTCACATCAAAGCTAATTTTTTTATTTGCGCGTACAGATTCATTAGTAGATATTTATCACCTCCTCCAATACACAAGTTTCAGGTAATTCTGTCCACCATAATTATTGTGTTGGATAATATGTGTATTAACCTGTGGTTTATTCATAATTTTTTGGTCTGCTCTTGAGCATTAATATGATAATTAGCGTAAACTAATAATAACTGACACTAGCTCAATAAAACTTAGTTTTTGATGAATATTGATGTTGTCCTCTTTGAGAGACTTGAGAGTAATTTTTTTGTTGCATTGATAACAAGTAACAAAAATTATAGTCCTCAAGTCCACGCATATGTTTACAGAACATGACTGTGGACTATTGTCTATGTGATTCTCTCACCATCAATTCATGTA
Organism: Solanum paucissectum; assembly: GCA_029582445.1. Taxonomy (NCBI): domain Eukaryota; kingdom Viridiplantae; phylum Streptophyta; class Magnoliopsida; order Solanales; family Solanaceae; genus Solanum; species Solanum paucissectum. Next base: position 3,388 of record JAJONZ010031845.1, read on the forward strand.
AAGAGAATATTTGTGAATTGCTTTTGTGAAGTGTTTCGATATGTCGATTTATTCTTAAAGAGTGTAATCGCTGATTGTTTCAACAACTGATTTCAAGTAATTTGCCAATGAGGTGAAACTCATTTTAACTAATATAAGAATTCTTTGTTCTGTTGTCTATACTTAATTATTATATCTTTTGAGGAGGTTTTTTCTTAGTCATAAAGCTGTAATTAGTATTATAGTTCTTTCATTTCTGCACAAAAATTCTAGATTTTCTAATTTATACATTTATTTTACCTTTGTAAGGTCTCCAGCCCCTCATTACATGTTGTATTTGAGTGGGAAAAATAAAATACAGCTTTGACTGATAAGAGAAAAGAGTCCATTTACGTTCAATGTTGTTCATGTTTATTTAAAATCACAGCCTCTCCAATGTTCTTGATACTATTAAGCTTAGTACACTTGTGAAATAGAACCTTAAAATTGTATTAAGAATGCAGAGCAAATAGAAAGTTTATCTTTAGTACAACGTAAAGGGCAAAGACACTGAGAAATTTTAATCCATTTCTATCACGCAAGGTATAGTATAAAGCCTACTCGACTTCAACATTTTGTATGGTTTTCAAATTCATAATTTTAAGCATGATTTTTCAAAATGGCACCCTCCATATATTATTTCTACTCTTCGACAACTCTCTGAGGCTATCGTATTTGTCGTTATGAGTAACACGTAAGTATTCATGGTTTTGGGTATACTACTCCTTCCTCCTTGAATTTCATAGACCATATTTCATGCTTCACATAGCTTTAGTATGTATGAAATTTTCTGATACCTACTTCTGTGGGTCTTTTTTTTTTTTTTTCTTGTTTATGATTTGAGATTATATGGAATGCTCATCATATTGAACAAACGTTGTCGGATTACACAAATAGAGTTAGACTTGATTTGTATACCAAGAGAACAGATGAGTACTTTCATGAATATCTTACTATTTTGAGGTATGATTTCCTCTCAACTTTTGCTCAAATCTTTCTTCTTTTCCCGCTATTTTCTTCTTAAATTTTCTTATTTGTTGTGTTCGTTCTATGGTGACATTTTTTCCGTCTATAAATGGAAGGGAAAGACTGAAATTTTGGGTTGAAGAGAACTTTGATTTAATATGATTTTTCTTGATATTTTCACTGTCATAGTGAAAAGTGCAAGATCAAATCTAAGAATAAAAGCAAAAAAGGAAAACCTAAATATTAAAATTGGCATCTAAGCTGACAGGAGCAAATTTAAGACATGCTTAGCTATGATCTTGTTTTGGTTCTGTAACCATAATTGTTGTTCATTCGAAAAATTCTTTTGATTCATACTCTCAATTAATGTCTAATTGCTACTCAAAAACGTCCCAAATGGATCTTAATTCAAACCACTCTGCACTGCTGAGGTAGAATTTTGACCACTAAATGTTGTAGATGCTTGAAATAAAGGCAAAGCTGTTGATGAGAACATGTTTGCGGCTGTGTTAGTACCCATGTTTGGCGTTGCAGGCTGTTCTGTTGATGTGTCTGGTAAAAATGGATTGTAATGGTTAGTTGGTTTCAATACTGGAATTCGATTATAGTTATTCATATTAGAAATTAGTTTTAGGACACTATTTGAAAACAATGTCAATGAATTCTGATGATACAATTTGTTTAAGTAGAAAGAACTGAGGTTGCTAATGTTGTTAGAGGTTGTAGGTGATGTTTTTGTTTGTGGGGTTGCTTCGAATAACGCCATATTCCAACCACTATTTGGATCATTTCTTGACACTATTCTTGGTCTTGAATTTCTTGGAAGGCATTGAAAGATGGCAATAACGATGACAATGTGAACGTGTCGTAGCTAATGTTGTTAGCAGCAATATTAGACATGGGTTGTACTGACTTTGTTTGTGGTGTACTGGGGTTTCTTAAAATTCCAAATTCCAACCATTGCTTTAAGAAGTCTTAAAAGGTAATACATACATACATTTCTCGACACCTCTTTTGGTTCTTGTTGTTTCTGAAAGGCGTTAAAAGATGTTGATGATGACATTAAAGCTTCATTTAGTACAACTTCCCATCCATTGGCTGAAATTGAATCTAATGTAAGCTTTTGTTTCATCTATTCTTGTTTAGATTCTTTATTAACTCCTCCTGATATTTTTTATCAAAGTTATATGACGTTGTCTTTCTGATTTGACTTATATAATCTTCTTATTACAGTCAATATTTTTTTCTATGTTTTGTTTCACCTTCAGTGTGTCAGTTGTGCTGATCATATGTCTCCATCTACAATACAACAAAGCGGAAACATGCTTCATAGTTTTCTGTTTAAAACTAAATAGTTGATCACCTACACTGAAAATAGCAGTAGGAAATGCATATGCTGATAGAATAGATCATACAAGACTTCGATATGTAAACCTTTAATTAATTCGCTCATATGTTCAGATCTCGGGTTAAATTAACGTTGTGGCATTAAAGGCTTGCCTTATCTTTACTAATATAAGGGAGAATATCACAAAGCAAACGAATGTGTTATAATCTTTTGTTCCAACAATGAAGAATTTCCAGAATACTTCTCCCAATTGTCCAGAATTTTCTTTCATCCAAACTTAAATTCAAGGCCTACTCATTAACTTTATCTTCATATCTTGGTGCATTCTTAGGTTAGCCCTTGCCTCAATATTTTTCCTAATCTTCTTTCTTAACTTAAATTCATAGATACTCTGGTTATTGTTCTACCCAACTCTCTCTTCTATGTTTTCTTTGATTTTTCATCCGGTACTGTCGTACTCTAAAATTAGATTAGTTTTCTCTCTCAATATTTTCCTAATCTTCTTTTGGTAGTGTTAATAATTTTCAATTTTATGGATTAATTTTCTTGCTTTCGACTTTCATTATTGCTTGTCCTCGAACCACAGAAATTGAAGAATGCAATTAAAATTAATAGCTTCTTCAAACCTTCTATCAATCAACATATACTTACAAGTACTTTCTTTTGTTAAATTGTTTCTTTTGAATGTCTCTATGGTAGGTTTTTTTTATTTGTCATGTATTTCTTGGAAGAGTTGATCCATAATTTTATTTTTCATTGATATTGACTTATCAAATATTTTTTTCTAGGTTCTTGTGTGTTAGAAGACAACCAAGGAGGATCTTGAGTTGGCCTTGGAATCAAACAGCTCAAATATGCATGTAAGATATTGGCTTTCGAAACTTCATCTCAAGTACCATGTGCCTGATGCATACAAAGCTATGGAAGTTTTTATTTATTTGGTCAATATTTGGCATCTACAAATGTAGACATTTATCACTGTTCATATGCTATTATAATAAGTTTCAAGCTTCTTTTTATAACGTTGAACTTATGTATGTTTGAGGTTTTTATAAGCTTTATAACTGAATAAACCATTTTATAGATATTAAAAGTAATGGATTTTTCAGTTTATCACTACTTACTGATATGTATGTATCTAACTTCTTGATTTCTTTGTGAGATGAGGGAGTTAATTATTGACTTGAGTGGTACCTCCAATACTTTTTAATGGAGTAATTAAATTAAAATTAAGCAATACTTTCAATAATTACACTGTCAAAACTTACCAGCTCTACTATTTCTTCCCTTTTTAATGACAGAGAGAGGAGCTTCTTTGTTGGTGGAAGCTGCTGATCAGACAAACAGATTGAAACAAAATGGATTGCACTACTGTATCAATACGTATCTTTACTTCTGATTTTGTTAAGAAAAAAAATGTTGACAGTCTCTTCTACCTCAGCTTATCAGCAACTGAAAGAAAAATAAGTAGTAAAAAGCATAGATAAAGATAGTTTATTCATAAAAAGTTGAACCCCTTTCTCTCTGATTCACTGGCAACTTTTCAGAAGATTAAGAATAATTTTTTGGTGGTCAGAGCAACATAAAATATCTATTCTTTCTCTGTTCTTCCGCGGTCGTATCATCTGGCCCTCTTTCATTCTCCAAGATCCAAGCTTACCCCGGTGAGTGTTGGTTGGATTTTTGAAGTTTTTGCTTAATATCTATGGGTGTAGATATATGTGTTGTATAGATGTAAATCTCTATTCTTGTGTTGATCAATTGGAGGAAATTTTGGCACATGTGATGCGGGAGAAGAGGAAACAATTGACAGAGATATTGGAGGTGAGCACTGTGTGACAAGTCCACTTGAGTTTAGTTCCAGTGAAAACATGTTGAATGTTGTATTTGACAGTGTCGACCTTCTTCAACGAAGGAAAGAGTTCACAACGGAGGATGACAGTAATGTGGCCCTGCCTTGACGCCAACAAGTTCTTAACCTTCTTCACAGGTCGGTTATTTTTTGCTTTCTTTATTGTTCCTCTTCCTTGTGACTTTAATTGTTCTCTTATCATTTGTCTTATAATTTTCAACACTCCCCCTCAAGCTAGGAAGTGAGAAGATATTGAGCACTCCTAACTTGGAACTGAGATGTTGAAGTTGCATTTTTGTGAGCCCTTTAGTGAGTAGATCAGCTGGTTAATCTTGTGTAGGAATGTACTTTGTAGACACTAGGCCTTATGGTGATCTTTTCTCTTATAAATGACAATTAATCTCAATATGTTTGGTTCTCTCATGATACTGGATTAGCTGGCATGTTGTATAGCAACCTTAGCTTGCTATCAGCATATATGTTGATAGGTAGTGAAATTTGACATTGTTTTATTATGAAATTGTCTTCAGCTTCTATACACATACATATATATATATATATATTGTAATAGTTAAAATTAATTTCTGTTTTACAATCCTGAATCAAAGCCTTAGCAGTTTTTGTTATTGATGGGTAAAAAATTAGAGGTTGCTTCCTTTGTTTGTATTGTGTGTAACTAATTCATAAATATGGTCAAATGATGTACACTTTGCTTATCCTAATTTTTCTCTTTTAATTTTCTTATGATTGTATAGAGATAATGAATTATTTTTAGAGCTTCAACTGCATTGGTGTGTTAAAAGTCCATCATATGAAATTGACAATATTAATATGCGGCATGATATCTAACTACTTAATGACAAGGCCTGACCATATAGTGTTTCGAAATATTTGATACTACATATATTATACACAACTACATGTTGTTGTGGGGAGGTTGTGACAATTTTCTACAAAAGATTAGGAAATGTTTGTGTGGAGGCTTTATTGCTCAGTCAGGTATATATATCGAGGGAGTTTGCGACTTCATTATTTGCATTCAAAGCTTAATCTAATTTTCATATCAACATGTGACCACATCTAATTTAAGATGGAGAATTAAGGACGAGAAAGGTTGGATTAAAGTATTTTAATTGGTAAAATTATTATAGTATTTGTTTTATTTCAAGGGCATAAAGAGAAAGGTGAGGCGAAAAGATAATATTTTGTTTTACCTTTTTATTGTTTTAGGATATGATTCCTGTATCTGCTGGTTTTACAGATATCTCTATTTAAACAACTTTGTTGCTCTGATCGGGTGATTTTTTTTAGACATCTGCAAGATCATTAATTGCTCCTCAATCCCAGATTAAGCTGCTAGCATATATTTTAAATGATTTTATTACTAACAACTTATGAGATGTCTCTTAATCTTGGCATTGATTGATTATATTAAAGCATTGATATTGTAGTGCACTTCAAATATGGACACTAGAATTGAATTTCACTTCTCTATATGTCTGTAATTTCTAGCGCTTCCGTTAATGGACGAGTCAATTTTTCTATATTGTTGCAAAAGAATGACATTATTTTAAATATTTGTATTATGCAGAAAGATGAGTTAACATTCATGTTTGACATCTCTGTTTCATGTCATTTGTTCAACTTCTTTAGGGTAATTTATCTTGCACTCCAACACTGGCTCCTAGAGGCATTTACATCCTTTCAATGTCATAGCTTCTGTCTTTGAAAATTTTCTGACCATTGGTCTTCCCATGCAATGTTAAACAGTTGAGGTGAGTATCTTCTCTCTGCTATTTGATTTCATTTGTTTTTCGTAAGAATTTTTTCTGTCTTTTGTATCGGTCAGTTCTGGCACCTTCATAATTTGTAATTTTATAAAAGATATATTCCAGGCTTATGTTTAAAAAATCAAATTTCATCATGATATGCCACTTCCGATTCAAAGTACATCCCTACAGATGTCTGTTAGAGAGGATTTTTTCCACTTTTCAGTTTCATGTTTTGGCCTCAGAATATATGTTTCTTTATCTCTAGAGCTCTGAGGTTTCTTCGCCATATATTGGATCTTAGCTTTGACAAGTTTTCGATGATAAAAATTGAAATTTCCAGGGTGAAATAAACCTGAAGATTTTTCTTTCTCATGTCTGGTACATGGTCTATGTTATATCCTTTTTCAGATATGGATCAGTTCATAGATATGTGGATGTGATTACTGTGATTGTATCACACGTACCATGCTTGCCAGTTAGATTTCAAATATAGATGTGTGGATTTGATGATTACTGTGATTGTTTCCCACGTACCATGCTTGCCAATTAGATCTCTATTTGAAAGTATGTTGACTTCAATATATTGAAGTAATCAAATAGCTTATATAGCTTTTTGACTCCTTATACTTTGGATATATATAGTATTGACAAATGGATTTTGAGCCTAACTCAATCCCAAAAGCTAGCTCTGGAGGGAAGGATTGAACAAGTCCATATAAGGAGACTACTCACCTCTTTTCTATTCGATGTCGGATCCGTCAAAACCCCATCTCACATCCAATATTTAATAAGGGGCCCAACATCGATAAGGGTCCTGCTTTCATACCATACAAGATAAGGTCTTTGACCTAACTAACAACCCCAAAAGCTAGCTCAAAGGGAGAAGGATTGTCCAAGTCTTGTAGAAAGATCATCTATCTCATTAACTCATTAACTACTAATGCGAGGCTTTCTTCATTCTTCAACATATAGAATAGGTGTGAAGTAATATTTCCATAAACAAAAATAATGCATTTCCAAATGGAGCAACATTAGAATTGTTGTACTTTTTAAAAATATATTGGTACTCAAAAGAAACTTACATTTGCGATGAGACATGGTAAAAAAAAGGTGAAATCTTTCGCTTTCATAAAGGAAATTGTGTTCAATATATAGATGAAGATGGACTACATGAGACTTGGAAAACTGCAGAATACATTATAAATATAAAAATGTTTAAGGTTTTCATGTATTTTTAGCCAATAAAGATTGATAATCAAAAGAATGAACAATTTACATGTTTTAAAATATTTTGCAGGAAAATTGACACATGGTGATGAAGCCAACAAATCATGTCAATTCTGGAGTCAGTCTTGACTACTGAATTGGAGTCATTGATATTTATGATATTGTGTTGTGCAGTTTAAATTGAACGTAACATATACTTTAGGTTCTTGCAATGCACATTTACTCTATGAAATCTCTTAATTCTGATATTTCTTTGTTACTTTTATTAGTTCTTGTATTACTTATATCTGGATTCACATGAGTTCTGCAATATTTTACATATCTAGATTTACACAAGTTTGTCACTACTTTAAGATGTATCAATATATTTCACGAACCAATATGTTGGGCCCGTGCTTAGCACGGGCTTCACTTATCTAGTATATATATACACACACACATCGGTTATATAGTTGTACATATGTATTTGTATATCTTGCGAGCGATATTGGGAGAGGGAGGAGAGAGGCGAGCGAGAGAGGGCAATAATAATTTGTATAATTCGCATCTCATTTTTATAATTCACGGGTACGTTTGTATAATTCGCGTGTTTTTGTATTATTGAGTAATATAAGGTCTGGAGTTGTACAAATATGATAAAACTCGAAATAACGAATTGATACAAACATAAACGTGTGAACTTTAAACAGTTAAACATTATGCAAATTACATCATATAAATTAAATTATACAAAATTCAAAAACTACATGTTTATAAAAACATTAAAAATTTATACACAAAAAGATTGAACGTATATGGTGATAAAACTGAAAAAGTAAAGGAAATCATTGTCATATACAAATATAAATCATCGTATAAAAATCCAAATCAAACGAAGAATTGTTAGTTGCAAATTATGCAAGCGTGGCTAATTATACAAACTCGAAGTTAGTCCACGTAATTAATAGTTAATGTTAGTCACGAGTAATAATTATAGCAAACTATAACTATGATGACTAATTAAGTAGTAGTATAAGTTTGCTTAACTACTTAATTTTCCCATTAAAAAATTGGAAAAATTAGGTAACTTTTACGTGGAAAAGAAAAACATTATCCAATTACTCACCTAAGAGTTTATCTCTTATAAAGTCACTCAACTTTATTTTTTAACTCAAAAGTTACTTAATTATAGATTTTTCACTTAGAAAGTCACTCAATTATTGTTATTTCACTTAGAAAGTCACCTAATTAATTTAAATAATTTTTTCATTAAATTTTATTGAAATAAAAAATTTATTTTAAATTAAATTCTTAAGAAACAAAAAGATACCCGCTTAAAAAACTCTTTTATTGATTCAAGCCACTAAAATATATGAGTCAAATATATATTTACTACTAAAATTACGTTAAAATCATAAATTCATATTATGATTTTATAATTTATATACTATATTATCATGTCAAAACTGATATCGGTATAATACTATTTCCAGTTTAATACTTATCATCCTTATAAAAATGAAATAAATTAACGGCAAACTAATGGAGAGAACAAAATAAAATCATAAAGTCGTATTTGTTAATTTTATATAACTTATATTCTATATATATTATGATGTCAAAACTGATACTGGCATAATATTCTGCTATGCTTTCAGTTTAATAATTATAAAAATATTACTTATAAATTAACGTTAAAATAAATTAAATTTTATTAACTAAAATAGAGAAAATGGTCTAAAACCCCCCCAATCTATACCCGAAATCCCAACTACACACTCCAACTTTACTAGTGTCCTATTACCCACCTGAACTTTATACTTCTCTATTTTCTACACACCTAAGTGTTGATCTGTCATGGGAGGTGTTCTCACCTCCTCTAGGCGCGTTAGAAAGTTAATTTTGACGAAAAATTACTCCTTCTCCGACGGTCATCTTCTCCACCTTTAAATTAGCCATTATTTCTTCTTCCCCACCATTAACCCTCTCTTCCTTTTATAAAAAAATCACAATTTCCTCTCAAATTAAGTAGAGTTTAGTTGTTAATGTTCATTTCTACTTCAAATCTTGAATTTAGGGTTTGTAATCTGCTCTAATTTCTTATTTAGGTCTCTAATTT
>JAJONZ010031847.1:0-13393 GCA_029582445.1 Solanum paucissectum
ATTATAATGGACCCAAAATAAAAATATTATTTGACATATATCCATTAAACTAGATTCAAATTTATACCTTTATAATTAAGAAAAAAATATTTTAATTTTTTTTAAGGTAGGCGCTATCGAAAGGATGAAATTACAAGTTATATTAAGATACTTTTTAGAAAGTATGCATATCTTTTTTTGTTGAGTGAAAAAAAAAACTCCTTGAATTTAAGAGAGAATTTTTTAATTAAAAAAAATATGTAGGAAAATTGTCACAACCCGAGCCTACACCCTGGACATGGCCGGCACTCGAGAACCATTGTTGGCGCTCAAGCGAACCCTCATCCTGACTAACTACAAGCGGAAGACTAACTCAAGCATACATAAGCATCAAATTGGAATAAGTGTTTAAAAACAATTTACTGAATCTCAAAACTAAACTGAATATACTAAGTATGAAACATAAGTTTTAAATAAATTATCTGAAACTGAAAGACTCTCCAAAACTGTCTATCTATGAAGCCTCTACTATTAAGGAAGGATGTCAGGACAAGACCTACGACACCTCAAAACTACTAACTAGAAAGTAACTGTGAAGTCCTCTGGAATGCAATGAGGCTCACCAAAACCAACTGGAGTGTAGAGTGATCTCAACGTAGCACTTGTTGATAATCGTGAACACTAAATTTGCATCATAAAAGGATGCAGGTCGAATGACATCAGTACATGGAATGTACGAGTATGTAATATGGTTGAGTAAACAAATAGCTGAATGAAAGTAACTCGAATGAATCAATACATGAACATGAAGTGAAAACCATTTAAGCTTTACAATAAAATATACAATGAAAGCAACATAAAAATAATATACTTTACTTGTAGGGAGTTTCTCTAACCGACATCCATTACCATGAGCCTACTAATGATACAACGTCCCGCCGCACATTGCAAGAGTCCATTCTATACCTTGCTGGAGGTATAGGCTTGTAACACCCGAGAAAATTTTGAGCTAAGACTCGAACCATCCTTCGTAGTGAGTATGTTTTTACCTAGGAATCTAAATTTTCCTAAGCGTTAAAGTCACTAGATGTAGCACCTTGAATTCCTAGAAGAGCTAAATAGAAAAACATTCAAGTCATTTCTAAGTTTTTCTTAAGTTTTGGGTCAACGTCAAACGACCATAACTCCTAGTACAAGATGATTTAGGTGAGCTACAAGATGAAAAAGTAAATCCCTTCGAGTTCTCATTCCAGCGCCACCAAGTTTGCTCAATTCCGAGCTCTGAGTAAAAAGTTATGACGGATTTAATAACGTCACGCAAACCTGGCAGCAGCTCCGCGACGCGGAGCCAATATGGACCTCACTGCCTGATGAAAAATAATTCCGACTCCCAGCTCGTTTTAATTATTTCTTTACGGGTATTTTAGTCCTAAAAACCCTTAGGAGGTCATCTAAATTTCCCTAAACTTGTAGAAAACCAGTTTTTCATAAATCAAACCCTCTCATTCACTCCAAAGATTCTACGCTCAAGAAAATCAAGAAACGCTAAGGCTAGGGTTCTTCTTCAAAGGTTTTACTTCAAGTTGCTTCAAGAGGATAATTCTTTTAGGTATGTAAGCTTCCATAGTGTTGGGTTTGTTCACCCACACGCCAATCATGTTAATTTTAGCTTTAAATTCGTTCTAAAAGTTGAGGCTTTGATGTTCTTGTTATGTATTCATGAATTTACTTTCGCTCTTGAATTTGGGCTGAGATTGAGGAGTTCTTGAGGTTATTGTATCGATTTATAGAGTTGTTAGAGTTAGATTCTTGTGTTCTTGTGTTGCGTATTTAAATCTAAAGAGATATTGAGAAAAAGAATCGAAGTTAGGCGAATTGGGGTTAGGAAACGAAGAAGAAATTTCGTCAGTCGAAATTTGGAACCCCCTCCGCGTCGCACAGCCACTTCCCAGATTTGGGAATTTCAGTTTAGCGTCGCGGAGCTGACACGGAGTGTTCTGCCTCAAAAGTCATTTTTAAAACTAAAATTTTAAAGTCTCTCCGCATCGCGGACCCACCTTCAAATATTAATTTTTTAGTCTTTTCTCATGTTTAACTATCTAGAATCATTCCTAAACATCATGAGATCTTTCCAGTCACAAATCTTAATCCTTAAATCCATAATTCAATTCAAGGATCAGTTAAGGGTCAAGTCAAGAGCAGTTAAGATCAAATTCAAGAGAAGTCAAGAGTTAAGTCAAGATAAGTTCTTAAAGTTTTTCAAAAGTCTTTCACAAATGCTTTTAACTTCGTTTTAAGACTGAAAGTTTCAAGTTAAGCAAAGAGTAAAGAGTTGAGTTTATTTCTCAAAAGCTATTAGGGAACTAAGTATTCCCAAAGAAGTTTTTAAATATTTTCACATTTAAATAAGAACAGAAACTGAAATTTTCAAAGAGCCTTCAGGCTAGTTTTTAGAAAAGAGAAATAGCTTTCTAAATGAAGCAAGCAGGGAAACTGAGATTTCCAAGATACCCTTTGAGCTAAGTTTTTGAGAACTAATCTCAAATCACAGAAGAAGTATGTTTTTAAACATAAGAGCTAGTATATTTTGAGAGTAGTATTGAGCACCGAATTGGGGGCGAGCATGAGTTCAGATAACTCACGTCTCCATAAAACCATGTAGCCACCATGGGTAGAAAAGGGTCATACTTTTTAGATGAACCCTTTTCACAATAGACTAGTGGATCCACTTAGTGAGTTAGCTTCCTATATCACGGCAAGGTATAGGATGGACCTCGGCAGCATGAGGTAAAGCGTTCTATCATCACTATAGTTCTTAAGTGATGGTTGTCGGTTAGAGAAACTCCCACAATAGTAGTTGCATGGTTCCTCACAGGGTTCTTCTTAGTGTGAATGGGGGTATGGGACTTCATTCATGCATTGCACAAATAGACTTTGAGAGGGAGCATGGTATGTCTTTTATGAATTTATGATTATGAGTTGACATCATGTTTTAAACAATTTTTATTTTCTTTGTATTGCACTTGTTTTAAACTGCTTTATAATGAAATGAGTTTAGTTAAGTATTCATGAGTTGAGTATCCAGAGTTGAGTATTTCAAGTTGAGTATCTAATCTCTGAGTTGAGTATCTTATCCTTGAGTACTTCTGAGTTGAGTGAGTTTGAGTAGTTTTGAGTATCCCTGAGTATTCCTTGAGTTGAGTAAGTTTGAGAAGAGGTAAGTATGTTTCCATTTTTATCAAGTTTCAAGCTTATGTTATGCTTTAGAATTCCCCTTACATGCTCGTACATTCCACGTACTGAGCCATTTGACCTGCATCTTCTCATGATGCAGACACAGGTATTCAGGAGCTTCGTTGATACATCTGAGAGTTTGAGTTAGCTATGGTGAGCCTCCTTGCTTTCGGAGGATTTCATTTACTTTTCAGTTCAGTCAGGATGTCGTGTGTCTTGTCCCGACTTCCATCTTTACCAGTTAGAGGCTTCATAGAAAGTCAGTATAGTTGAGAAGTCTATACTATTCATTTATTTTATTAAATGATTTAAAGACTTAAGTTACCAATTTTGGGGCGAGTTGAATATATTTTATTATTCAGGGTTTTCAGTTGAGTTAAAGTTTGAATTTAAGTTTTATGAAATTTTATTCAGTTTTTGTAAGCTTTGTATGTTTGAATCAGTTTTCCGCTTGTAGTCAGCCAGGATGAGGGTTCGCTTGGGGACCAACAATGGTTCTCGAGTGCCGGCCACGTTCAGGGTGTAGGCTCAGATCGTGGCAAGGCTGATATCGTGACTATGGATCCAACTATATGTCTTCTCAAAGGCAGTGAGGAGTCGCATGAAGAATCAATGCTATTCTATACTACGCTGGCTACATAGTTTCATGAGACTTCTGAGTTATAAAACATTCTAACCCTACTGGGTGCTCAATACTAATCCCAAAATAATTAATATAACTTTTTGCTCAATTCACCCATTTCAAAGAATGTACTTCTTACATTACTTGAAATACTTTTCAAAACATGAGACGTGTTTACCTTCTTGAAAACATGCACTTATGAGCATTTCTTTCAAGTCCAATAATTAATATAGGTACATATGTATATGAATATATATATATATATATATATATATATGAATAAAATAACATTAGAAACTCTTAAGTCTTTATAAAATAGAACCTTTAAACTTTTTCTCAAAACTCAGTTTGAAACACAATGATTGATTTTCAAAGACTCTCAAAACTTATAACTTAGGGTTCATGCAGAATTATGGGCATGAACAACTCAACTTGAGGACCTCAATAACCATATAGAAACTCATGAATACAACTTTTTCTCAAAACTCATCTTTACTTTCTCAAAAATCTCAATTTAAAACTCAAGTGTTCGCTTTAAAAAGCTTCTCAAAATTTATAACTCAATTCATGAGGTTCATGAGGAATTATGGTCATGAACTACTCAAATAAAGAATGTTAATGCCTAACATATAGAAATTCAATAATTAGAAGTAGAATTTCACAAAGAAATAGGAACTCGAGAACTCAAATAACTCATCTCAAGAATACTCAAATCTAGGGGTAAAATCCTAGATTTCTCTTTTACTGATCTGAAAGTAGATGTAGGGCACGAGGACGAACTAGGCCAATACTATCATCTGAAAGAACAAGGTTCTTGAAAAATCTTGAAGAATCTTGAAGAAGAACATGATTAGAAGCCTTGAAACCCTAGCTTGAAGGAGAACAATCAAGAAAATCTTTCTTGAGATTCTTGAATTGGTTTCTTGAAATCTTTATGGCCAAGAATTATGATTTTAATTAGTCATTCATATTTGTATGGAGGAATTTGATTTGGAAAGAATGTAATTCTTGGAGAAAAACTTACCTTGAAGAAGAATCTTGAAAAAGATTGAAAAATTCTTAAATGAAGTCTTCTACTTTGATTTTTCCTTAGGGTTTTGCCTTAGGGTTTGAGAGAGAAGAGAATGATGAATTAAGAGATGAAAATCTGATTTTCTTGGGTCTTTAATTAGTCAAGAAATTCGTTTAGGGTTTTATTAAAGGTAAAAGTCAAAAACAATCCTTTTTATTGTTTTTCCATCGGCTAATTCGTCACAGCACTGTATCAGGTTACTAAAATGGTCATTACTTTTTACTCAAACCTCAGATTGTTGCGAAATCGGTGGTGTTGCAAAGAAGATTCAAATACCTTTAGTTTGATAGGTTATGGGCCACATAACTCTTTATATTCTAAGGGATATGGTCATTTGAAGTTGACCCAAGTAGAATCTTACATCAAAACTTAATCGATAAGGAAACTTTCAACTCTATTATGTGCTAGAAGTTTCTAGTGACCTTAATTGAAATCCAAAATCATTACCACACTAAAGAATTTACCTTTATACATATGGGTAATTTAAGAATCACATGATATGACCCTACAAGTAAATGAAGAATGATTTGAGTCTTAACTTAGAAATTTTTGGGGTGTTGCAAAAATGTACTTTAATGAAAATTGAATCTACTCACTTTTTTGTCTACATCCAATAAAAATTTATCTCAAGGTAAATAATAATGATAGTTAGATTTGTTCTTATTTCTCTCTTTCTCTTCCCTTTCTGTTACACTAATTTGTGCTACCTTGACCATCCAAATAATTTTTCTTAAGATGATAGAATGATTATTGAAATTCAGCGATCTACATCTTCAAAGATTATTTTTCTATCTATCTATCTATCTATCTATCTATCTATCTATCTATCTTAACATTACCTTAAAAGCATGAACTCCTAACTTGAATATTAAATTACTATAATATCCCTAACATAGGTTGTGACTTTTTCAATGAGTTGTGACTTTTCCGAAAAGTTGTGACTTTTTTCAAAGAGTTTTGATTTTTCGATGAGTTGTGAACTTTCCAAAGAGTTGTGACTTTTTCAATAAGTTGTGACTTTTCTAAAGGATTGTGACTTCTTGGAAAGGTCATGACTTTTCAAATAAGATACAAAAAAACACTTGTTCATACTACTCTTTGTTGACTATAAATAGAGGGGCTTCCTCTTACTTTTCAACCACAATTTTTTTAATCTTCTACTCTTCTTCTTCTTGCATTTAATTTTTTTTCATGCAATTTAATATTTTCATTCTTTAGTTATAAAGTATTATATATGTCATGAATACCACAATACATTATTGTTTCTCTTTTACATTCTTTAGTTAAAATATTATGAATTCCCATAGTTATTACGTTAATTATGTCTATGTTTCATCTTTCCTTATATTAAATTTTGATCAATAATTTTTCATATTATTATACCGCTCCTATATATGTGATAACACGGAGTTGCTATTTTTTCTTGCATGAGTCATGCTTGGTTGAATAAATTAAAAATTATTTACAAGTATATGAACTATATCTTTGTAGGGTGTAAGATAAACAGGTAATTACATATATGATTTCACAGATTGAATACATTCTTTAATTTTAATTTTTAGTTTTTTCGGTAAAAAAAATGGAAGCCTTTCTCAATTAACTATGGACAGTCAGATAACTATCTTTGATTTATGTACACGGTCAATCGACAAGTCAAATATGAGAGCCAACAACAAAAACGCCGTCTATTATGTTATAAATGATAAAATAAAAATTAATATACAAAAAGAAGTTCTAAAAAATAAAATGTAGTTGTTCTTTTCACATCTTCATATGACATCTAAACAATTTAACATGGTATACACGTGCAAAGCACATCTGGTTAGATGACAAGAAAAATACAAAACAAATATTGTCTATAATATAATATTAGTGAGATACGACTAATTACATGATTAAACCTCATCAAATTGAAATAAATATATACATTATTGCATTTAACTAATAAAAATTTGCATTGACCATCTTCATAGGTTCACGTGAATAAGATATATATATATATATATGATCCACATTGAACATTCACAAAAGAATCTGCAATATTACTTTGTCCAAAGCTGATTATTCAAATCTTCACTTAAATAAGCAATACTATTTAGTATAACATATATTTTCTGAATTGGTAATCACGTGCAACACACGTGTTGAAAAACTAGTTCTACAAAAAGATCAAATGTAAAACACATACGTAAATTTAATTAAATAGTTAAAATTAACCTAAAACGATGTCCCTTTGAGAATACTTGATAAAATTGAAATGACATAAATAATAACGTAAAATTATCTATCCCCCTTTGAATTATCATAAACATCTCTTTGGAGGAAGCTAATCGAGTATATGACATATACGTATAGCAAGAACAAAAATAAAGAATCTAATTTTTTCTCTGTAAACACACAAAACTCATTAAATAACTAGTATAATCACCTAAACAAGTATAGAAATAATGTTATGATCACAGGGAAAACAGAAATTCAAGATGCATTAGATAAAAGATGAATCTAATAAGCGATAAATATTAAAACCAGAAGAAGCATCATATCGATTAAATATATTTTGAAAAGAAAATCACACAAAATTTATTTATAAAACCAAAAGTTATAAATTCAATGTATAACTTTATAGAAATGTCACCATTATAGTCATAAGACTTTACCAAATAAACCATTTCATTATCATTTTCCTTGACATGATCACCTAACATCACTCGAACTCCATCCATCTTATCATAACAAGTAGTTGTCAATGAACTATTTCCTTCAACGATTTGAAAAGATGAGATACAAAAAAGTGATTCGCTATATAGAAGACTAAGTATAACAGAGAAACACTTCACCCTTTTGGTCGGCATTATATAGTAGTTACAGTGGCCAATGAGTAGGTTTAAATAGTGATTTTAATCTCTATATTATATATTTATTCCACATTTTGTCCCTGCATAATTTAATAAAGCATAATTAACCTTCAATTAATATAAATGTGCGATTTTAATTCTTCAAACTAACAAAAATTAAAATTTTAATATAGTCATTTATTTTAAAAATAAAAGGACTTAGTTCAACAAAAAATTGAAAATAATACAATTATAAAACTCATTTGAAAATATTAACCCAGGACTTCGAAATAAGAAGATGACGACGAAAATTGACAAATGGTCGTTTAAGCATTTATACTTAGTTCATATTATAAACATGGGGTGTGCTCAGTTTTAAAGAAAGAATTTTTGTGCCTCGAGTAGATGACTTGATTCAGAAATTGTTGATAGTATCCCATGATTCGCGATATTCCATTCATTCGGGCGTGACCAAGATGTACCGAGATTTGAAACGACTTTATTGGTGGCCGGACATGAAGAAAGATATAGCGGATTTTGTGGCTAAGTGTCAAAATTGCCTACAAGTTGAACATGAGCATCAAAGGCCTGCAGGTTTCCTTCAGAGAATGCCAATTCCAGAATGGAAGTGGAAAATGATAGCTATGGATTCGTGGTTGGTCTTCCCAAGACTTTGGGAAAGTTAGATTCTATTTGGGTAGTGGTTGATAGATTGACTAAGTATGCCCATTTTATTCCGGTCAAAATAGATTATAATCCTCAACAGTTGGCTAAAGTTTATGTAAAAATGATAGTAAGGCTGCACGGGGTTCCCCTTTCTATCATCTCAGACCGTAGTAAGCAATTCACATCCAAGTTTTGGAAGAAATTACATGATGATTGGGCACACAACTCACGTTAGCACAACTTAGTCCTCATTACATTGGTCCGTTTGAGATTTTTAAATGTGTAGGGCCAGTGACATATAGATTGGCTTTACCACCTAGCCTATCGAGAGTTCATCCGGTAATTCATGTGTCCATGTTGAAGAGATACCATGGTGATGGGGATTATATCATAAACTGTTATTAAGTGTTGTTAGACAAAGACCTCCAATATGAGGAGGTACTGATTGTAATTCTTGATCGTGATGTCCGGAAGCTGAGGACCAAAGAGATTAAGTCCGTTAAAGTTCAATGGAAGCATTGTCCAGTTGAGGAAGCTACTTGGGAAACCGAGAAGGACATGCGAGATAAGTATCTCCAGTTATTCGTCGATTCAGGTACTACTCTACCCTTACTTTTGCCCGTTTTTCCTAAGTTTCTCACTAGGGGACGAGTGATGGGTATATTTGTATCTATTGTAACAACATGTTCCCATCGTTATGGAAAAGCCATCGGGGAAAATTTTTGGGCCGGAAAACTTTTTGGAAGTAGCTTGGGATTTCCTAGCCTAGTCCAGTTTTGAACGAAATCGGAGTCATGTGGGTCTAGGTAAATCTGGTTATGATTGGGAGATTTAATATGGAATATGATTTAATGAGTGGATAGCTAAGATGTTAAGGAAACCGTACAACTTTACAGAATTTAATTCGGGTGAGTAGAACTCCCGAAACTGATCTTAGCATGAACGGGTAGTTTCTGAGTGTTATGAGTTGAAGGTGTGTTGTGAAATGAGAGTTTGAAACTCTTAAATTGACTCTCTATTTCTGTGCAAGCCGCTAGGGCGGGGACGCTGTGTCGGGATGGTGGCCGCCATAGCGGGCCAGTCGCGAATTAAGTCAGAAATAAACCCCAAAAACATCATAATTCTGCAAACTTCGTTCTTAAGAGTTAGGAGACGAACCAGGGAAACTTCTTGATAGTTTTTCACCATTCTTGAATCTAAAGGTAAGATTTTTACTCCCCGAATCTATTTTTCGATCCGTGGAATGTGAATTCATGGGTAATTATTGATGGGGAGGATTTTGGAACTGATTTGGATGGTGGGAAAAAGCCCTAGCTACATATTAGGATCATAGGTTGGGCCTAGGGTTGATGATTTTGATTGTCATCTGGGTAATTAGGCCTCGTTTATTGATCCTTGCGTTATATTGATTGTTTGTAGATCAAGAAAAAGCGAAAAGAATCCAGAAAGGGAATAATCAAGTATCTTAGGAGGGTTCAAGCTTTGTTCGGGGTAGTTGATGGTTGTGATTTCAAGTTTGTGTGATGTCTGTTAGTAATTACTTTTTTTTAATGCATGTATGCATGCGAATGTTGCACTATTGATCACCAAATGCGAATAAGTATAGATAAATAATTATATGCCATGAATCAACATTTGATAGTATGATTATGAGAATGTACATTGTGATTGTGGCTTTTTGAATGGATCGGGTGTTAAGTTCTAACACACTGACTTGGATCGGGTGCCACGTTCTGGTGCATATATGGGATCGGGTGTCACGTCCGGCACACTAACTTGGATCGGGTACCACATTCCGGTACACTAACAGTTTGGGTGTGGGCTCCATGAGAGGACCATTGACTTGTCATATAGATGTATTATTGAGAATGTGTAATTGTTCGTTGATCCTGATATGATGACTGATATTGTATATGTTCGGTATATGATTGTTTATTATTTTATGGTTACTTGTATATGTTTCACTTATTGGAATAGTCGTGTGATCCTACCAGTACATTGTGGTTGTGTACTGATACTGCACTTGCTATTTCTTTGTTGAGTATAGGGCATCTTCAGGAGGCTACTGAAAGACCTCATTTAGAAGATCAGTGACCGATTCGAATTCAGGGGTGAGCCAGTTCTTCCAGGCTACCATGAGTTCTCCTTTTGCTAAGTCCATCTTATTCGGACTTAGAATAGTTCTTTAGAAATTCATATGTTTAATTGGGTTGTACCCATTTTCTGTAGACTTATGGTTCCTTGTTAGAGTTTTGGTATATTGACTTTCAGGTTCTAGGGAATATTTTCGCAATGTTTGTTAGTCGTTGTAAGGTTTTTTGGAGTTTATGGGAACTCTACTTTAATTCTGCATTTAAACATGTTTCTGTATCTTTAAATGCCTTAGTTTTTGGTTGAAATGTTTAGTTTCTTGGGTTAGCTGATTAGTATTAATGGTTCTCCCACCTGAGGGTTAGTGTGGGTGCCAATCACGACGGTCCGAGTCGTGACATTTTGACCGCCAAGTAACTCGCAAAAGCTTAGGAAGAAGTATTGCTTTGAATGAAATATAAACTAGGCCTGCAAGTGTTAGGATATTTATAAAATGATGCAACAAAAGTAGTATAAGTAAGATAATATATGTACTTAGTAACTATCATAGGCTCATTTACATAGAATTAGATAACAATATCATAAGAAGTATACAATATACCAAGAACAGTTCATAAGTTTAATTCATTACATGTCATGATCTGAAATTGAACTATGATGGTGCTTGCCATAAACCTCATGTAGGCAAGTCAAAACCCAACTTCGAGCGATGAATATACCAAAAGATACAACTATGCGGAAGCAATAAGAAGAAGAAGAGAGGTCTTTAGCATAAAGATGTATAAAATAATACAAAATATATATAAAAAAAATATGCATATCTTATTTTAAGATAGGCGCTATCGAAACGATGAAATAAAAAGTTATCTAAAGGATGAAATAACAAGTTAAATTAAGATAATTATTTGAAAAATATGCATATCTTTTTTTGGGGAGTTGAAAAAAAACTCCTTGAATTTAAGAGAGAAATTTTTAATTAAAAAAAATATGAAGGAAAATGTTCTTTAATGAAAATCTAGTCTACCCACTTTTTTGTCTAAATCCAATAAAAAGTTATCTCAAGGTAATTATTAATGATAGTTAGATCTGTTCTTATTTCGCTCTTTCTCTTTCTTTTCTGTTACCCTAATTTGTGCTACCTTCACCATCCAAATATATTTTTCTTAAAATGATAGAAAGATTATTGAAATTAAAACGATCTACATCTTCCAATATTATTTTTGATAGATTCAATTAATTTTCTCTTTTTTCTTCATGTCACTCAGCTAATTGAAAAAGATCAATTTTTTCGTTATCTATATCTAAATCTATCTATATTCTATATTACCTTAAAAGAATGAACTCATAACTTGAATGTTAAATTACTGTAATATCCCAAACTTAGGTTGTGACTTTTTTGATGAGTTGTGACTTTTCCGATAAGTTGTGACTTTTTTCAAAGTGTTGTGATTTTTCGATGAGTTTTGACTTTTTCAAAGAGTTGTGACTTTTTCAATAAGTTGTGAATTTTTCAAAGGGTTGTGACTGCTTGAAAAGCTGGTGACTTTTCAGATAAGACACAAAAAAAACACTTGTTCATACTACCCTTTGTTACTATAAATAGAGGGGCTTCCTCTTATTTTTCAACCACAATTTTTTTAATCTTCTACTCTTCTTCTTCTTGCATTTTAAAAAATTTCAAGTGATTTAATATTTTCATTCTTTAGTTATAAAGTATAATATATGTCACGAATACCACATTACATTATTCTTTCTCATTCACATTCTTTAGTTATAATATTATGAAGTCTCATAGTTATTACATTAACTATGTCTATCTTTCATCTTTCATTATATTAACTTTTGACCAATAATTTTTCATATTATTATACCGCTCTTATATATGTGATAACACGGAGTTGTTATTTTTCCTTGCATGAGTCATGCTTGGTTGAATAGATTGAAAATCGTTTACAAGTATATGAACTATATCTTTGTTAGGTAGAAGATAAACAGGTGATTACTTATATGATTTCACAGATAAAATATATTATTTAATTTTAATTTTTAGTTTTCCGGTAAATAAAATGGAAGACTTTCTCAGTTATCTATGGACAGTCAGATAACTATCTTGGATTTATGTACACGGTGAATCGACAAGTCAAATATGAGAGTCAACAACAAGAACGCCGTCTATTATGTTATAAATGATAAAATAAAAATTAATATACAAAAAATAGTTCTAAAAATAAAATGTAGTTGTTCTTTCCACTCTTCATATGACATCTAAACAGTTTAACATGAAATACACGTGCAAAGCACATCTGGTTAGGTGACAAGAAAAATACACAATCAATATCGTCTATAATATAATATTAGTGAGATACGACTAATTACATGATTGAACCTCATCAAATTGAAATAAATATATACATTATTGCATTTAACCAATAAATTTTTTTATTGACCATCTTTATAGCTTCACGTGAACAAGAGATATATATGACGATCCACATTGAACATTCACAAAAGAATCAGCAATATTATTTTGTCCAGAGTTGATTATTCAAATCTTCGCTTAAATAAGCAATACTATTTAGTATAACATATATTTTCTGAATTGGTAATACCATTTTTCGGGGGTGCGGAATTCATCTTAAGTCTGGCTAAAGGTTTTATTATAATATTCTTTAGCTAAGGGTTTTAATCTTGATATTTCTTTTATGTTATTTATGATGTATTCTAGATATAAAATATCTTGGGTTCTTTGGTACATATGTAAATTATTTTCTATTAATTGTTCTAATAGCTTTATATCTTCCATAGCTTCTATCCAATATTGTAAATACTCGTAATTCATTTTAATCTGAATTTATTTCTAGATCGTACCATTCTATTCTTTCATTATCTAAATAT
>JAJONZ010031848.1:0-13027 GCA_029582445.1 Solanum paucissectum
CAAGGATTTAGAGATACCTAACTTATCACTTTGCATGTGGTACACTAGGAAAGGATTGCTATTACTAGGATTACTGCGTTATGAGCTTGTGGGGAACACGTATACCCTAGTTAATTCTCTCATCTTGATAACAACCAAAATTCACTTCTGATTTCTGATTACTTATTGAATTCTTACAATTGGTTTCACAAAACCCCCCCTTTAATTAATTGTTGTTTTCTTGGAAGTACTTTGACTAATTGAATATAATTGTGTGTTAAAGTAATGTCTAAACCATTTTCCTCGTGGGATCGACCCCAACCTACAAGTTGGGTTCTTTACTTGATAACGATCGCTTATGCTTCTTTAGGGAGGTGTAATTTGAGCGTATCACGCTTGCACATTGAATAGTCAATCAATAAAATATTGTTTCCATCTTATTAATAAGAGTTGCAACTCACTTAGTGTCCGTTTTAATTTGCAAGTCTATCCAACTATACGTCAAAAGAGAGTGAACTAGCAATCTTTTCCAACAATATGTCAAAAGAAATTGCAAGTTCATAGTCCGGAAAGATATGCAATTAACATAGGCATGGAACGATAGTAATAGAACTAGCCGTTGTTATAACTCTTGCTCGACCTTTAGTGGATGTAACTGGATAGCAGCTGATTGATAGAGTTTTAATTGTTGCCCAGTTTTATAATAAAATTAGCCCTCGTTACAACTATTGTTGTAGCTGCTCTATACTTCTAACAAATCGGAAAGGGTGGGTGTAGTTAGCAAGCTGTTGTTCGACAGTTTATATAATTTAGTATTTTTCATACTGGAATAGAAACACAAGTGACAAGTGTATGAGAGTTTTCATTATGTTTTTCTCATCCTCTATCATAAGAAATAAATTCAACACTCAATGATGCAACACGAGTTGTAATTACAGTTTACTTGTACTAATTCACATATTCACAATGGTACTTTTGAGTGATCATGATACATGTAAATTTATTTTATTCAACAGTATCTTCGGGAACTAGTAAATCTCTTTTTATTTTGTAGAACAATATATTTTTTCTAGTTACCGAAATTGCTTAATAGTGTAAATCATGAATATACTCAGCTGGAGTCTCGATTAGTTGAAGTAGGCAGGAAATAACATTAAGTTTGTTGTTCTTCAAGAACACAATATGATACTGTTTGTTTTGAATCTAGTCGACACAATTTTACCTTTATATTTTTGTAGTATTTAGATGTTTAAATAAAGTTAAACTGATCCTCCATCTACCATCACAATATTGTTTCTTCACTTCATAAAATAATAGGGAAACCAGAGGAATCGATTCAATAAATTGCAACCAATTAAATAAAAATCAGAGATCACAAACACGACCTAACAAACACATATTAATGAACAACGATGTTACTAGGTTACCATAGAGACAAAAACATAAAAGCAATGATACATAGAACATTATAATGCACATACCTATAGAGACAGAAACAGAGGAGAACATTAACACATAAAATAAATTTGGAGAATAGCGATCTACTTACCTGAATACTTTGTCATGGACGTCGTTGATACTTGATTGATATTGCTGCTCTAATGGAATAAGTCCTCGACGTCCTAGGTTACTAGTGTTTTTCTTTGGTGGGTGGGACTTGGAGAAGGTTTTATTTGTAGAAGGTGGGAATTTTTCTTATGAGAAGGGGAAAACAATTTTGGCAGAAGCGTGAGTTTTCCTTATTATAAGGGGAAAAGGTTGGCAAAAGTGGGACTTTTATTTTTAGAAAAAACAACTTAAAGGTTTTCTGGCCATTCTTTTCAATCGTTACTAGAAATGTACTTTATTGCTGGCCATTATACATTAGCCATTGATATTCAGTCTTGTGTGAATACATTCGCTGCAATTAGATTAGTGCCGCAAAACAATTGTCGCTAAATCCCATTTTTGTAGTAGTTATACATAACTTCTCTTACCAAGGCCTGAGTCTAACGGCATACTCTTACTATATTCAAGCTTAAACTAAATCCTTAGGTTCGGGTTCTATACCTCTCTATAGGGAATCTCATCCCAAGAATATTACTCTTTACCACAAAATTTAATCAACATTGGGCTCATATCAAGAACCACCTAATGTTTAACAACTCCACATTCAAGCTTAGTGCTCTAACAACTCCATGGACTCCTACTAACCAACTCCTTAAGAAGTTCTCATTCTCTCATCATCTCTGCCATACCAACAAGAATTTTGCGCATTACTACTCGGAACCAACTGAGGCTTCTCATTTAACTATTTCTCATAGTAAAACCTCATCATGTTTTAAAATAGTGTTTTGATTTTGTAGGTGTAGGATTTTATGCGACAAGAAGATGCTATTTGCGAATCATCGAACCCATTCGGAGAGCACGATATAGTCCGTCCTATGGACTTCAAAAATGGGGCTGAGATTCTGGAACATTTGGCGGGAGACCTTCATCACAAGGAGAATCACCGATGTTCTTAGGCGATCCGATTTTTCTCGCCCTTTTACTTCATCGATGACGGCATAACTCAATGATCGATCGGCGAAGTTCCAAGTCCATTATGCGAGTCGCCGACCTATTCGGTGACCTCCTGCAGCTCCGCCGATTTACCCCTTTCTGCGAGTGTCACCCACTAGAACAAAAGGCGATATTCTGCTCATTGGGCGCACCGCCGAAGCATTCAGCGACTGTTAAATTTTCTTGCCGACTGGGTACTTAATGAAGATTTCTTATCACCTTGCTCTGCATGTTTACTGCAGAAAAAAAAGAAGCAAAATCCGATCCAATTTATCGTAATCGATTAGTTAACATACTAGAATTTTTTCTTTATTTTCTAGTTTTTATTTTTATTCTTGTTTTATTAGCGGGAGTGTCCATTCTCTACTCACATTGGGGACAATGTTGAATGCTTTTGGTGGGGGTGTGTACTTGGTCAGTGAATTCCACGGTGTGCTTGGACCCTTTTTGACCCATTTTTACCACCCCTTGATTGTGTGTAATTGTGGTTGTTCTTGTGCAAATTTGAGTATCGGTTGTGATCAATATCGATGACTTGAATGGTGCCCTCAATCGAACAAACACGAATGTGAGGCTATGATGAGGCCAAATAAAGTTGCATAGGCAATATGTGAACTTTTTGCATCTCGTTGTGACTAGACGATTGTCGAATTGAGTTTCTTGTGATGAACATTGCACACTAGCAAAAGTGTGGAGTCTGGTTTGACATTGGTGTCAATGCCTTGTGTGATGAGCTTCCCGTGAACCTTGTGTGATGACACCTAGAGTTTTCCCCGTTGGTCTAGTTGACCAAGTGATGTGAGCTCTTGAAATGATCTTAGGCAACAATTTTAAAGAGTGAAACAATTTGACATTATACCTCTTTTGTGTCCTACCTTGTGAGTGTGTGATCTTTGTTTGAGCACCCTTTGAGCCTTACCCTTTTCTTGGAAGAAACTTGATACAATTGTGACCTTTCTTTATCCATTCACCCTTAATCCTCATGAGACGTGGTTTGTTTGAATAGCCAACCTAGGACAAAAGCCTAAGTTGGGGGTGTGGTGAAAAGAGAAGGTAAATCAAGGAATGTGAAGAAATTCCCCTCTACCCATGGTTTTGAAAAAGATGGAACCCCTCCATACAAAAAAAAATATAAAAAGAAAGAATGAAAAAGTTCTGAAATAAAATTGCGAAAAGAAATGGGGTGTCCAATGTTTCATTGAAAATAAATAATAGGGTGACTTTTTAGCATGAATGAGAATGAGGAAGAAAAGGGAAGGAAGTGTTGTTCAAACCACATTTCTTGAGGATAGCAACCACTGAGCCTAAATGACCATACCTTTACACTCAATCCCGTTACAAGCCTTGAAAAGACCTTTTTGATCTTGACTGAGCTGAAACAAGTGTTGGTTGGAAAATAAGGGCAAACCTATGGGTGGAGTCATGAATGTGTTCATCTTTGTGAGTGTGAGTGTTGATTGTGATTCCGGAGCTATAAATTGTTGAACCATTGTGTGTGATTATGGAATCATTCTTTTTGTGAGGGCATTTGAGTACCTTTGTTGAGATTGAACTTGCATTTGAAGGAAGTATGGTGAACTTGAGAATCTTTGATAATGGTGAGTCACAACTTGAATCTTTTAGTGCGTAATTGATCCTTGCATGAGTAAGTTGAGTCTTTTTGTGTGCATTCATGATTGAGTCTTGTGTAGCACTATTTGAGACATCCTTTTTGAACTGTTGAACTTGAGTTTTACTTGAGGACAAGTAAAATTTTAAGTTGGGGGTGTTGATGAGTCCGAGATTTTGACTCATTTAGGGCTTTATTTATATAGATTTAGTGTCCTCAAATGCTTATTTGTGCCAACAACTGATGTAAACCAATTGATCTTCAGATACAAGGATTGAGGAACAAAGCTAGGACAGAAATGGGAAATAGAGACAACACGAGCAAGAAAGAGAAGGGAAAGAAAAGCCTAATGATCGCCGAGGTCACTCAGTGACTCGCCAAGTTGCCACCCTACCGCCTAAAGTTACAGAACGCTGAGGCTGAATAAGGGGTAACTTCGGCGCGTAGCAGTTCCACTCGGTGTTTCGCCGATCGCTTCGGTGATGGATGACCAGGTCACTAAAAGTAATGATGGAGATCCAGATAAGTGTTGATGGGCAAGTGGAAAGGAAAAAGGGCGCATCGCATAATCGATCGGAGATCCCGATCTGGCTCGCCTAAAATTACAGTGGCTGGAGTAAGAAGAGGTAAAAAATAAAGGCGAGATGAAGGAAAATCGGCGAGTTGCCGAATGGTCGGCGAAGCCCGACTTACCTCGCCGATTGGTCCCAAACAACTTCACATCAGACTTGCATAAATTTATTTTTGGAAGAGTGAGAAGGCATTCAGAAACGTGAGGAACACAAGATTGAGAGTTAAAACACTACCATTGTGGATTTCAAGTGATTTTAGCAAGGTTTTTCATTTAAATATTGTAATAGAGAAGATTGTAGTTGATTTTAACTTTCAAATTTCATTTACCCAACTATGGAAAATGTGGTATGTGTTGATTTTCATCTTTTCATCATGATTGGCTAAAACCCTAACCTCGAGGGTTTGATAATGTGACCAATTGTTGCCTTCTACGAACTGGGGTGTCATCAATTAGTTATTTGTGGTTCTAATACGAAGTGGGTTTAAATTATTATGGTGGTTTAAATTCATTATTGCATCTTTGGTATGATAAATTTCAGAGTTTTGTGCTTGCTCGAGAGAGAAGTACAGAGCCAACGTAGTATTTTAGCATCCTTAGTAGTGGGTCTTGACAGTTTCAGCTTGAGAAAGTGAGACCCAAGACCCAGCCTTTGTATCCAGCTAGAAAGAGTGGGTTTGATGAGAACGTGTGCTGGTTAGCTTAAGGATGGTGTTGAGGTTTGAGAGAACTCAACGGAAACAAGGCAATTGTTCGAGAGAAAGTTGTTTTACTTATAGTCCATTCTACCCGCAACATATTAGCATTATCGGTAATGATTTACACCCATTAAGTTGAATTTAGCAGTTGGTCAGTCAATCCCCCAAGTGTTTGCTAGTTATTTTGATTGTTTCTTATTAATACTTTGAAAAATGTTTGTAACGACTTCTTGAAAACTTGATTATTAAACTCTTAAGTGTGTGTTGCTCAGTTGTAAAGTTCATCATCATACCTTCGTATTTGAATTCAAAGAAACCCACTTTCTATGGGATCGACCCCAACTCAATTAGTTGGGTTATATACTAACTAACAATCATCGACACTTAGAACTGGATTAAGTGTCCTTGAAACGTTAATCACTTACGGGGAAAGAAACGCACCATGAAGGCTTCCTCGAACACAACCCAACTCACAATTGGTGCACCCTCAACTCTACTCTTCTTCCATTGGTTGTACCATACTCTAGCAACACCCTTTCGTTGGTATGGAGATAGTTCCACTCGCTCAGCATCAACAACATGCATAACCTTAAACACCTTCTGCAACTCTTCCATCAAGTTTTCTGGATCCTCAGTGAAACTTGAACCAGTGAAGTCTGGAGGATTCATCCTTTAGAACTCTCGGATTCTGGATCTATCAGCCACTTATTGTTGCCCAACTTGGTTGGTCACAACTTGGCTCAACATCGAGATAGCATCCCGAAACTCAACATTAGTTACCTCTCCTTGTGGTTGCATTTCTGGTGCATTAGGTACCCCTTGATCCTCAATATTCCTTCAAGCAGGACGACCTTGGACAAATCTTCATGGAGACATTATCTGAAAGATAAACGCAAGCACGAATTAAAAGGAAACTTTATAGAGATGAACTCTATCGTACGAAAAGAGTATGGAAGAAGTTAGATAGTTCCTAAATGTTGCAGCCCCTAATTAAAGATGTGGCGCGCTTCACACTGATAACTAGGACTCTACAGATACAACTTCATAAACACCCTAGGACTCTTGAACTCTGTGCTCTAATACAAAGTTTTTCATGGCCCGAGCCTACACCCTGGGCGCGAGTGAGCACTCGAGAACCATTGATGGCTGCAAGCGAACCCTTGGCCTGGTTCAACTCTTAGTGGAAGACTTACTCATCAATAAATGGACTCAAAAGAAAGCTTTAACTCAAAAGTCTCAAATACTTCTCAGAATATTTAGAAATAAACATTCAAACTGAGATGGACTACTGTCTATCTATCTATGAAGCCTCTACTAACTGAGATGGATGTTGCGACAAGACCCACGACATCTTAATAATAAAATGAAATGACTGAAAGTAAACAGGGGATCCTCCGGAAGCACGAAGGATCACCAATAATCTCTGGAACTCAACAGGATCAACGAAGAGCTGGATGTTGATCCTGATTACCTATATCTGCATCATAAAAGATGCAGGCCAAATGAAGTCAGTACATGGAATGTACGAGCATGTGAGGAGAATTCTAAAACATGACATAACCTTGAACTGGACCCGAAGAAACAGCTTACCTCATCTCAACTCAACTCAACTCATTTCAATATAAAGCAGTAGAAATAATGCAAGTATAAAGAAAAGATTTAAAACAATAGATAGCAACTCATTGTATTACAAAATACAATATAACTCAATTTGTATGAAAAATACAAAATAAACTCTATTTGGGAGATTCTCTAAACGACAACCATCACTATGAGCTATGTGATGATACAACGTCTAGCCCACGCTGCCAGAAATGTCCTATACTTTGCCGGGGTATAGAACCTACTAGCTAAGTGGATCTACTAGTCTATGCTTAAAAGCAATAAGGAATCATCTAAAATGTATAACCGTTTGTACCCACGTTGGCTACATAGTTTATGTAGGCTATGAGTTGTTAGAACTCTCCCCCATATTGGTGCTCAATACTACTCCCAAAATATAACTTAGTTCATTATGTTTTAAAGAAAACATTTCATCTTCCTCAAATTTGAGATTATTACTCAAAAGGTTTTCTCTTAAAAGAGTTAGTAACGAAAACTGCTCATGAACTCTTTTGAAAATCGCTGTTTCCTCTTTTCTTAAATGTAAAAATATTTTTCTTGGGAACACTTAGTTCCCTTATATCATTTTAAAGAAAATGAACTCAACTCTATTCTTCCTTAAACTTAATGCTCAAGTCTTAAAACAAGTTTTTGAAATGACTCGAAGAACGCTCAAGACTTGACTGTTAGCTCTACCTTGAATTTGAATTATGAATTCAAGGTTATGATTCACATTGTGAATGATTTCTAGATATTTAGAAGTAGTTTAGAGTAGTTAGAATCAATAGGGAGTGAAGGTGCACTTTCAGAGCACTTAGATGGGCTAAACAACGGAAAAAAGATGGGGCAGACGACCCGGGTACATTGCTGGTGCGGGGAGCCAGCCCCTAAGTTCAGAAACTCATTTCTGGTGCACTGCTGGCACGCCACGCCAGACCTGCTGGCACATTTGTGGCGCGCCGCGCCATCATTCCCCTAGGCAATTTTGACGAATTGTTTTACCCATTTTCTGACCTTACTTCGACTAGAATCGAATGGTTTATTCCCCAATCACTTGGAATCGATACTCAACGTATGTACATGATATTCTACTCGAAACAACCCTCAAAACACTAACACTTATCTCAAGAACTCATCGAAACCCCAACAATCAACATTATGAAAGGTATTCCAAGAAAGCTCAACAAGAACTCAAATCCTTCAACTTTAAGAATGAATTTGCATAGAAAATGAGATGATTGGTGTGTGGGTGAACAAACCCAACACTGTGAGAACTCACATACATCTTAGGGATTAAACCCTTAGCGAAATCTGCAACAAAGCTCAAGAATCTTGACTAACGCCTTGAACTTTTCCCCTTTTCTCAAACCGTAAGCGTATTTTGATTTATGAAAACTGACCCAAATCAGATTTTACCCCAAAATATTACTAAAAATCAAATTAATCTGTTTGGGTAAGAAAAAGACCAAAATACCCTTCATATTTCTGGGTAACTTTCCTTAACTGGACAACCCGACTTCAAAGGTGGATATCTCCCTCATACGAGCTCAAAAATTAGAAAACTCGGTGGCATTGGAAAGATGATTCCAAGACCTTTAATTTGATGTCTTATGTGCCACCTAACTCATCCTGTACCGAAAGTTATAGTTGTTTGAAGTTGACTCAAAACTTATAACTCATGCATAATTTGTAAAATTTCAGATTTAGCTCTTTCAATTACCGAGGTGTTACAATAATTGAAATATAGAGCTTTTTGATATGAAGAGGTAAGTCAGATATTTTTCCTTACCAAAGTCATTTTTATTTAAGTTTTTGTATAATTATCTTTTATTATAACATGCCAACTAATATAGAGATTTTATATGAAGAGGTAAGATTGATTTTTTTTTCTTATCAAAGTCGTTGTTATTTAAGTTTTTGTAAAATTTTATTTTTATTTTTTGTAATTTAAGTGTAATTTTAAAGTCCTTAATTTATATGAATATGTTTATACCTCTCTTATCTTAATTTATATATAATATTAAGGTTAGATATAGACAAAGTGATGTGATACATTTTTATGACCTTTTTTTTATGTTTAAAACTAACAATGAAATTATGAAGGCAATGAAAAAGTGTAAAGAAAAATGAGAATTTATATCTACATTTAATATAAATCTATAGATAAGTTTAAGTTATATAAATGAAAAGTTATGTGACACCTCTTTTTGGCTCAAGATTCTATTTATTTTTTTCTAATTTAATGAAAATTATTTATTCATTTATTAATTAATTATTATTGTACAAAACTAAATGTATTGTACATA
Organism: Solanum paucissectum; assembly: GCA_029582445.1. Taxonomy (NCBI): domain Eukaryota; kingdom Viridiplantae; phylum Streptophyta; class Magnoliopsida; order Solanales; family Solanaceae; genus Solanum; species Solanum paucissectum. Next base: position 9,307 of record JAJONZ010031848.1, read on the forward strand.
TCCTCCATTTTTTGAATTTTTTCTTAATGTTTTGTATTTACTTAGAAAACGTAAAAGAAATTATTCGTTACCTTAAATTTGCAGAAAAATATATGGGTCATTCATTGCTCATTATTCTTACCTATTATTTTACCCTTATTACTTCTCCTACCTCATAACATCCCCTCAATTCCTTCTTTATTTTGCCTTTAAATTCTTTTTACCTTAAAAAATATCAAGAAATCTTTCAAGACTTGCAATGAATATTATCATAAGAGAAAAATATGTGTGCATAAATTTGCTCAATTCAATAAATATAAGGGACTGTTATTTTTAATTCTCAATTATCAAAAAACATAAAGATTTTTTGTGTTTAAAATATCAATATCATTATATGTGATTAATTTTTGTTTCAACAATTGTATGATTTCTAATGCTTTTGAGTACGGCAATGAGAATTTGATGAAAATAAAATAAAATACTGCTTCAACGACTTTCAAAAATAATTTCATTTCAATTGTTGCCGCTCTAAACTAATTGATAATAGCATCGATGTTACGTGTGACTAAAGATGAAAGGAATTGGACGAAGATGTCACGACTCGACTCGTCGAGTCATGATGACACCTACTAAAACCCACTAGCAGGTAAGCCGACCCATACCTAGAACAACAAGTAGTCAGTACAAGGGTAGAACTAAACAAAAAATAATACTAACGATAAGAAATGACTGTAATGGAAAGTAAACTCAAAACTACATACTCTAGATACCCTTCCAGAACCTAGAATTCACGAGTACAAAGTTGTCTAACAAGAATAAATGTAAGTCCCAAAAGTAGACCACAACAAGCAGTCTCAAAGGTAAAAGACAAACTAACATATATATAGAAAGAGGCAGGCTAATCCAAGACGCCAAGTGCTCACCCTCGTCTCCGATATACCCAAGTTGCAAAAGACATCATGAATGATCACCGTTGGTAGCTGGTACTAGGACCTGCATCATGAAAAGGTGTATAGTACAACATAAGTACCAAAACAAAGGTACTTAGTAGGCATCACTAGCCGATCGAGAAAGAAAGGTAAAAACAATCTGAAAAGATAGAATTTAGAAAAAACCAGAGGTCAAAGCGGATATGAAAAGAAGTACACGAGCGTAGCAAAAGTAATTCTAAGTACAGTTATAATAAACCTAACTGGACCTAAAAGCCTAGAAGGTACACTCATGCACAAGTTCAAATAAAACCCGGATTGACCCCCATAAGCCCAACAAGTGCACATAATAGTTAAGTCTACAAGACAGAAGAGTAATCCAGATCCGAACCTAAGAACTAGTCGACTCCCAGTCTAGCTAGAAAGCTTGACAATCAACTCAACCAATCAACTCCCAGCCTAGCTAGCAAGAGTGACTATCAACCTAGGCCGCCCAACCATACAATCCACTCCAAGGATCGTCAACCGACCAACTAGCAAGAGTGCCTCGAGGGCGTGTCAACTCGGTAGAGGATCTCAGATATCCCAGCTGCCCAGCCAGACAACCCACTCCTAGGGGTATCAGCCTCATAGCTAGAAAGAGTGCCCGATGGCGTATCGACTCCCAAAAGGATCTCAACTAGGCTCAAAGCCACCGTGGATCAACGTCCACCCTCAATGATATCATAAAAGGCTCCAAGCTGGAAGCACTCCATTCCCAAGAAAGCACATAATCTCTGGTAACACATCAGAGCCGCATAAATAGGGAGAGGAGATAGAAAGTCTAACAAGAAGCGCTAAATCCTATGCTAAGGCTCATAGTATCATATCCAAGACTGCTATTCCAATCTACAAGGACCTAGTCCATATGAAGTTCCATCGGAGACAAACCATAGTTACAAGGTGCATGGTCCAAGGCAACACTATTTTATCATAGACTAAGGACACAACATGCTCCAAAAACAAGTAATCAACAAGTAAATCACATGACATGCTACAACACACATACAACCCTCAATCAATATGGTTCTATCCTCGAATCTGTAGTAATCAACCCAAAATCACGGTCTCTAGAAAGAAAAGAAGGAATAACTACATACCTGCCTCCAATTTATACTCATCATCTTGAATTCATACATTCATGCTCAATCAAATTAGAAAGAAAATCGTAGTCTACCTGTAGGCCTATTGCACACACTCCAAATCACTTGGAAGGAGGTTCTCCTTTCTGACCGGATGTTTACATCCCTACTTTGTTCAAATAGGGCAAAATGTCGTGGTGACTCAAAAAATAATCAATTAAGTCAATTTTAAAAGAATTTTAAAGAAAAAAGAGTTTTAAAGAGAGTCGCCAACTAATTTTAGGAAAAACTAGGAAGCCAATTAATTAATTAACTATATGAATGTCTACGAAACCATTAGATTCTTGGTAAGGGGTTCAAGTTATTCCGAAGAGAAGTGTTAGGCATCTTTCAAATTTCCCAAATGTGGGTCCCGACTGAACCCATTTTTTCAAATTGAGGAGGAATCAAAAATAAATACAAGTATAATCAACATGCAATATACACAAATAATAAAATAAAATAATAATGTAAGAATCGGCCTAAAGTTTGCCTAACATCGATAATATACACAATAATGAGTAAAACATATAATTCAAACTTCATTCGAATAGCTTCACTTGGAAGCAACTCCGAGTACCTGTAAAGACACTTAGTAAAAGTGTTAGTAATAAATAAATATGAATACAAATGCATAAATTTAATAATAACTTAAAAATAAAAATCTGTCTTATTAACATGGAGGCTTTGGAAATTGACAGTAATTTCTTCATCGGCCAATTTTAATAAATAAAATATATAAACTTAAACTAAATTTCCATTTTTTAAAATGGGGAGGCCTCGAAAACTGACGGAGAGATTTTTTCATTGGCCATTTTACTTGTAACAATTTAAATAACACAAATAATTGAAAACAGAAGAGAGAAAGACCATGAAATAACAAGCTAACAATAGCAAATTACATTGTATAACAATAATAAATTTAACATCAAAAATAATATAAGTAGTCTATATGTAACAAGAATCAATTTAATATATATAAAATAACAATATAACACAATTTAGAAATACAAGTTTGGAGCAACCAAATTCCAGAAGAAAACAAAATGGTCAAAAGAAATTAATATAAGGTGGAATTATACAAAATTGAGTTGTAGACAATATTAAAATTATTATAAATCTACAATGAGCATCATAAATGCACCAAGTTAATTATAACATACTAACACAATAATATAACATGACAATAATAGGACGCAAACCATAACAATAAGTTAAAAAATTAATATAATAATATAAACATACCATGACAACAATAGGTAAGAACGAAAAAGAAAAATTTTATTTTGTATGAGGCACAACTATGATGTGGAAGACAAAACTTGTATGAGGCTCCATATATTCTTTGACAAGTGGATAATTGGGTCCCATTTCAATAAATGGCCCAAACTCTTTTCTCTCTCTCATCCTTTATGACCTTTTTTTCCCCTCTTTAACTTTTTATTTTTTTATTTCTTTTTCAACCATTATTTCAAATTTTGCACTTTCATATTTTAATAATTTTATTCATAAAAAGTATGAAAAATATCCATAAACACCTACATAAATACTTAATATTTTCATCAATTTATATGATATTTTTTATTTCTGAAATTCAAGCTAGATGAAATTTAATAAATATTTTGTTTATCTACTTTTCTTACACGTTTCTTA
>JAJONZ010031849.1:0-13214 GCA_029582445.1 Solanum paucissectum
ATATGTTGAGTATATGTATGGTTGGCTATGGTCTTATATGTGAATGTTGACTTGTATTATGTCTCTTATACTTGTGAAGTGAAGGTTTTATCAAAATGTTATGAAAGCATATATTCATTGAAAATGTCTGTTGAAGCATGTTTTTGCATGGTCTCCATACTTAGTACTTAATTGTGCTAACCCGTTTCTTTCCCTTTTTGACTAAAGTGTAGGGATTGGGAGATGGTGACATGTCATGTCTACTTGATAGGTTTCTAAGTGTTGACGATGAAGACTTGGTGAGTCCTCATAGATTCGAGGACAATACCCTACATGTTCCTTTTGATATATTTCTAGTATTTTGTTTAAGTCTTGTATGGGCTTAGTCCCATTGTTGTATTCAAGTATTAGATGGTTTTGAGACATCATGTATAAAGTCTAGAAAGTCTTCCGCTTGTTATTTAATGAAAGTATCTTTGTGTGTGAAGAAAGTTTTTAATCACTTGTGTTATTTTTAGTAGCTATGCGATGAATGAATGCTAAGAGGCTTGTATTAGACCTCCGAGAGGTCGAGTACGCCGGTTACGACTTAGGGGTACTCTCGGGTCGTTACTGTATCACTTTGAACGAGGTGATAACCCAACGTGTATCTTTGAATGGCGGATGACCTAACTTGAATGTAACTTGTCACTTTGAACGAGGTGACAACCCAACGTGTCTCTTTGAAAGACAGACGACCTAACTTGAATGTAACATGTGACTTTGAACAAGGTGAAAACCCAACGTCTCTTTGAAAGGTGGACGACCCAACTTAAATGTAATATGTCACTTTGAATGAGGTGACGACCCAATGTGTCTCTTTGAAAGGAGGATGAGCCAACTTGAATTTAGCATGTCACTTTGAACGAGGTGAGAAACCAACGTATCTCTTTGAAAGGAGGACAACCCAACTTGAATATAACATGTCACTTTGAATGAGGTGAAAACCAGCATGTCTCTTTGAAAGGTACACGACCCAACTTGAATATAACATGTCACTTTGAACGAGGTGACAACCCAAGGTGTCTCTTTGAAAGGCGGACGACCCAACATGAATATAACATGTCACTTTAAATGAGGGGACAACCTAATGTGTCTCTTTGAGAGGCGGGCAACCCAATTTTAACATAACATATCACTTTGAACGAGGTGAAAAACCAATGTGTCTTTTTGAAAGGTGGACAACCCAACATGAATATAACATGTCATTTTGAACGAGGTGACAACCCAACATGTCTCTCTGAAAAATAGATGACCCAACTTGAACATAACATGTCACTTTGAATGAGGTGACTACCCAACCTGTCTCTTTGAAAGGCGGACGACCTAATTTGAATATAACATGTCACTTTGAATGAGGTGACAACCCAACGTGTCTCTTTGAAAGGCGAACGACCCAATTTGAACTTAACGTGCCATTTGAAGGGAGATGACAACCCAATCTTGAACTTAATATGAATGGTGTATCACAAAATCTGCAATAACTATGTTAGTAATACAACATATATTATGCAAACATAGCCTCATATGAACAAGGTATAAACCTATGAAACAATTGAAACTTAATAATATCATGAATTAGAAAAATGTCAATTTGAAATGAAATAACAAAATAAAAAGTGTCATATTGAACGACATGACAAACCAATTTTGAAAAGTATCATTTTATTAGAGATAAAAAATTACTTTTTTTTCTAACTTTTATTTTGAAAGGTATAAAACGACCAAAATTTTAAAAAATGTCATTTTAAAGGGTATGACTATCCAAATTTCAGAAAATATCATTTTGAAGGGTATGATGATCCAATTTTTTTTTAAAAAAATGTCATTTTGAAGGGTATGACTACCTAAAAATACAATTTTAACTATGAAACTGTCGACAAAGTTACTTTGGACAAGTATCAATAATGAAACGGTCGACAAGGTTGGTTTGGACAAATATCAACAATGAAACGGTCCACAAAATTGGTATGGACAAATATTGAAAAGTGGATTTCAACCCATTTTATTTTTTAACAATAAAACATATTTTAACTTGGTTAGAACCAACAATTAGTATTGTACAAAAAAAATTCACAATTTTTTTTCTCTTTCAACTGAGATTGACTTGGAGGTCATTCTTATGAATTCAAGTGGTACCTTAAATGTATGTCAATAACGACAAGATTTGTCCATCTTGCTACAAACAAAGACTTTGAACTAGACTTAAAATCATGTTTCAAGTTTCCTCACTACAAAGAAAGTTCCAATCTACACACATTTACAATGTTTGGATTTGGGGACATCTTATTGAAATCCACTCACACTGAGAAAAAATGTTCAACGCATGCAATTGTGATACCATAGGCTTGACCTTCATGTAAATCTTCACTAATGTGAGAACATTTGAACTGAAATCATGTACGGCTTGTTATTTGCTTGTAATGTAGGCTTAGGGATGGGTAAGGTAGTCATTTGGGATAAAAGTAACTTAATCTTTTCTTGAGAATTGCACTGAATTTGATGCTTTCAACATTTGTTATGCTTTAGTGTTTGATCCTCTTTGCTTGTCTGAGTTTTTCCTATTTTCATCATTTTTGAAGTTTCTCTATGTTTGTTTGGAGTGTGCTTCTTCTTTTGTTGAAATTTTGCTTGCTTGAGCTTGTGGGGAATTTTCAATTCTTTCTTCTTTCTCTTGAAGTCATTTGTATTCTTGAATTTCAGGGATTTTGATAACTTTTGTGTTTGACAAATTTTGAACTTTGGATCTTCTTTGCAACTTGCATGTTTTCAGTGCACTCAAGAAAGTCAGGCCAAAAGAGGGATAATGCGTATAAGCACTCACAAAGGGTATATGCTAAAATGTGGTTGTCCAAAGAAAAAGGCTTAAGGCTCAAAATGGGGACATACTAAGGATTGATGTCATTTGGAAGACTTTGAAACGCTCAAACTGATCAAAGAAGGCCTATGATCATTTTTCAAATCAATCATTACTCATCATTTCGCCTTAACAAACATTTAGGCAAAGTTCTAGATCAACAACGCAACACAATTGAATTTAACTCAAAATTCACCACACAATACACATGAAACAATGAATTTGGTTTTGTTCTAATCTTGAATGTATGCAAGGGAATATTTTCCCGTGTAACAAAAATATGAATGAGAGGTACCCGAAGAATCCATGGCTTAACAAAAATTCAATCGTCTCCATTTCAACAATTATTTTTCATATGCACACTCAAACTATGTTGGAACCAACCAAGTATAAAATAACATAGCATTTTAAAAATAATTAAAAAATAAAGTGTCACGCCCTAAAATTGAGGGGCGCAACTGGATCCTAATGCCAAAACTCAAGCCCGAACCGATCCTGCTAAACCATTTGCTACTAGCGCATGGCAGCCACACACAATCAAGAAAACAAACAAGTATATCTCGGCTTAAAACTAAGCACTCGGCCGGCAAGGCCCATCTCAATTGATCTATAAAAGAAACAGCTACTCCCAGGAGATAATATAAAAAAATAGGCAACTAGCACAAAAGTCCTGATTAGGCCGTTGAGGTCACCATGATATCTATACCAAAACTAAAAGCAGGTATATATCAATACAATACATCAAATTGCTCACAAGCTTCAACAAACCAACAACCTAGGCTAGTATGGCCATAACGTAGCTATACACCCCACACACTAGTCTGCAAGCCTCTAAGAGTAGTAAAGATTGGCGAGACAGGGCCCCGGTTTACCCATAAAGATATAGAAAACAAAAGGGAACAAACCCTCCCAACTCTGGAAGCTCTGGAGGAAAGGAGCTAGCCAATCAGAAGAAAGTCAATCTTGCTGCTGAGGAGGTCTACTGGGTCATCTGTCGGGACCTGCATGCATGAATGCATTGCCCCCAAGACAATGCGACATCAGTACAAAATAATGTACAGAGTATGAAAGGCTATAGACTAAGTGAGGAAGTATCATAATATACCAAAAGCAATCACGTAAGGAAATCAAAATTTTAGATCAGCATGCTAACCCGCTACTGAATCTAAAAATACAACAATGATCAAACATCAACCTAACCAAGCCCCCATAAGCTCGGTAGGTAGAAACAACATACTACCTACCTAGGCACCCCATAAGCCAAGAATGTGCCAAATCAATCTACATACCCCTATCGGTAGCCCCTTGTCTTGATAAGAAGTCACATAGCCCTTTTTGGCAACGATATAGCCTCGTAGGCAGCTCATAGCCCTCTTAGGCAACATCATAGCTCTGTGGGCTGCACATAGCCCTCTTTTGCATCAGCATAGCCCTGTAGGCAACGCATAGCCCTCTTTGGTGTCAAAATAGCCCCGTAGGCAAGACATAAAACTCTTTGGCATCAATATAGCCCTGTGGGCAACACATAACACTCTTTGGAAATAACATAGTCCTATTAGACAACATCAGAGCTCCCATAGGCAGTTCATAACTCAACAACTAACCACAATAGCCCCAAGGGCGACAACAAACAATTGAATAGGCTAAAGGCGAGCAATTTAGCTATAAACAATATATATGAATAATCTCCAAGTCGTTCTTCACTTAGGGTTGCTCTTAACAGATTATGAGTCCCTAAAATGAAGGTTTATAACCACTCAATTAGCCAACCACTCATAATTACATCTACAAGATCACCAACGTTAACTGTCTCTAAGGAAACATGTCGAACGAAGGGAATAACCTTAACATACCTTTCCAATGAACGCTCGAACGACCGTAGTTCCTTCACGAAAGTTGTTTCTTGTGTCCTAAGCTTCACAAACACTAGATATACACAACTGGTACGCACATATAAATAGTTCGTAGTTAATCTTAAATCGGCAGATTTGCCATATTGCCCCAACTTGTCGAAACGTCCATAGAAATTCATAAAAACAATCATAAAAGAATCCCGAGATGATTACCTTAGTTAACCGAGTTTAAACCTTGAAGAAAAACCAATTACTAAAAATTTATATCTTCAAAAACCATCTCCAAACGCAGCTAATAAAAAGGCAAAACGATTGCCACGTGTAGAGATCATGTTTTTAGGCACGGGGGTAACGTTTAATGGTAGAAATCGTCAAAAAATAACCTTCATCATGGAAGAACTCCATAGGAACCCTCTCTTAAGCTTTCTCTCTGGTTTGGAAGTGAAATTAAATGTTTTCATGGCTTAAGACGTTGAGTAAGCCGACATACCGCTTTTTTGACCTGACCCGGATCCGACCCGGATTCTGCCCCGGTAGTCCATAGTAAAACCCTCATAACTTTTTACTCCGATGTCGGTTGGATACGGGGTTTTTGCGTTGCAAACTAGACTTGTAGGCCTTAGATATAATGTGTGATTGGAGTTCTAACTCTTTATATATTGGGAGAAAACATCCAAAATATTTGACCCAAATTTCAGAGAAATTTTTGAAAAGGAACTTACGATAACTTTCGCCAACTTTTATTTTGCCACTTACCTAACTTCAAAACTTGAGATACAACACTTGAACACTTAAAATACGACATACCACATCATTGTTAATTTATTACCCACCGTCCTTGTCTTTCCACGAAGATACGAGTTAATTTAGACGTTTTGAAAAGTCGGGGTGTTACATCCTTCCCCCTTTAGAAACATTCGTCTTCGAATGAAAAAATCCGAGTCACGCGGTTAAGTCCTTAGGAGTTTCAAAAATTTAGGCAGAATATCCTTTGTAAATGTGACTATCCAGGAATATGAAACGCAGAAATTCTAACCTAGGCGTCTCACATGATGACATAAATAGCTAAGAACTATAGCTCCACAATAACAGTGCGAGCAAATATACAACGACAACAAAAATAATTATAAGCAACAATATAAAACAAATCAGATTGGTATCTAACCTCACTGCACTAATATACACTAATGTGCCATCACCCTGGGGTATGAAACAAGTGAGGATATTTGGACCTCATGCCATCCTCAGCTTCCCAGGTCAGCTCTTCTCTATTCTTATTTCTCAACAATACTTTAACCGAAGCCACTTCTTTGGTCCTCACCCTGGGGTATGAAACAAGTGAGGATATTTGGACCTCATGCCATCCTCAGCTTCCCAGGTCAGCTCTTCTCTATTCTTGTTTCTCAACAATACTTTAACCGAAGCCACTTCTTTGGTCCTCAACTTACGGACCTGCCGATCTAATATTGCAATTGGAATTTCCTCGTAGGAAAACTCCTTTGTGTTATGAACATCCTCAACCGAGACAACCCGAGAAGGCTCCTCTACGCACTTCCGTTGCATCGATACATGGAAAACTGGATGAACAAATTCTAGCCCCGAAGGCAATTCTAACTCAGAAGCCACCCGACCTACCCTCTGAAGGATTCGGTATGGCCAAATGAATCTTGGACTAAGCTTACCTATTTTACCAAATCTCATAACACCCTTCATAGGCGAGACTTTTAAGAATACCCAGTCATCGACACAAAACTCTAAGTCCCTTCGTCGCACATCTAAATATGACTTCTGTCGGCTTTGAGCTGTTAGCAACCTCTCCCGAATAATCTTAACCTGCTCCACTGTCTGCTGTTCTAAGTTGGGTCCAATCAACACTGACTCACCTACCTCAAACCATCCGATGGGGGACCTACATTTTTTCCCATACAAAGCCTCATAAGGTGCATCCCGATGCTCGAATGATAACTATTATTGTATGCGAACTCAATAAGAGGTAAGTGGTCATCCCAACCTCCCTTGAAGCCTAGCGCGCACGCCTGTAGCATATCCTTGAGTGTCAAAATTGTACGCTCAGCCTGGCCATATGTCTGAGGGTGAAAGGTTGTACTAAGATTAACCTGTGTTCCCAGTCCTTTCTAGAAGGACTTCCAGAAGTTGGCAGTAAATTGTGCTTCTCTATCCGAGATAATAGATACTGGGACACATATAGCCTAACAATATCTCTAATATAGAGCCCTGCATATTCTTCGGCCGTAAAAGTAGCCCTGACTGGCAAGAAGTAGGCTAATTTTGTTAGTCTATCAACAATTACCCAAATAGAGTCAAACCTGCGATGCGATCAATGTAACCCTGTAATAAAATCTATATTAATTGCTTCCCACTTCCACAAAAGAATGGCTCTCTCCTGAACTAGCCCAGTGGGATTTTGGTACTCAACCTTCACTTGTTGGCAGTTAGGACACTGTGCCACAAACTCAGCAACGTCCTTTTTCATCCCGTGCCACCAATAGATATCCTTAATATCATGGTACATCTTTGTCGAACCACGGTGAATAGAATAACGGGAATGATGTGCCTTTTCCATAATCCGATGTCGAAGCCCTGCAACATTTGGAACACACAATTGACCGCTATATCTAAGGACTCCATCTCCTGCTATATAAAATGTTGAATACTGCTGATCCTGAGTCTTGGCTCTGAGCTTCTCTAAGCTAGGATCCTCTTGTTGTCGTGATTTTACTTCTACAACTAGAGATGATACGGCTGTGTCCTGAATTTTTACCCCACTATCTTCTACCTCTAACAATCTGACTCCCAAGCTAGCTAACTAATGAAGCTCTCGCGCTAGCTCACGCTTCACAACACCTAACTAGAATAAACTACCCATATATCTTCGACTGAGGGTATCGGCTACCACATTCGCCTTTCCTGGATGATATAAAATATCCACGTCGTAGTCTTTCAGTAACTCAAGCCATCGATGTTGTCGCAAATTTAACTCCTTCTGTATAAAGATATATTGAAGGCTTTTATGATCTGTGAAGATGTCAACATGAACGCCATAGAAATAATGTTTCCAGATCTTTAACGCATGCACAACTGCAACCAACTCTAAATCGTGGGTGGGATAGTTCTTTCCATGCTTTCTCAATTGCCTTGAAGCATATGCAATAACCTTACCATGTTGCCTTAGAACACATCCCAACCCAACACCAGAAGCATCAAAATATACCACATAGCCTTCTGAACCCTTTGGCAATGCTAGAACTGGTGTTGATGTCAACCTGTACTTCAGCTCCAGGAAACTATGCTCGTAAGCCTTAGTCCACTGGAACTTAGCTGCTTTTTGAGTCAGCTTCATTCATAAGGCTGAAAGTGAAGCAAACCCCTCTACAAACCTTCTGTAGTACCCAGCTAACCCTAAGAAACTACGAACTTCAGTCGGAGTCATGGGTCTGGGCCAAGTCTTTACGGCCTCAATCTTTTGTGTATCAACCACAATGCTTGCATCTGATACAATATGACCTAAGAAATCTATAAAGTCCAACCAGAACTCACACTTAGAAAACTTTGCATAAAGTTCTCGGTCTCGATGAACTTAAAAGACTACTCGCAGATGATTTGCATGCTCATCTTTTGAACGTGAATACACTAAAATATCATCAATAAATATAATCACAAAGAAGTCTAGATACGGCCTGAATATACTAATCATTAGGTCCATGAACACTGTTGGGGCATTAGTTAATCCAAAAGACATTACCAAGAACTCAAAGTGTCCTTATCTAGTTCTAAAAGCTGTCTTTGGAACGTCTTTCTCCCGAACTCGTATCTAGTGGTACCCTGATCTTAAATCAATCTTTGAGAAGCACTTAACACCTTGTAACTGATCAAACAAGTCATCGATCCTCGGAAGGGGATAGTTATTCTTTATAGTCGCCTTATTCAGCTGTCGGTAATTGATACACATTCTTAGTGAGCCATCTTTCTTCCTTACGAATAACACTGGTGCACCTCATAGTGAATCACTAGGCATAATAAAGCCTTTATCTAGCAAGTCTTTCAGCTGACCCTTCAACTCTTTTAGCTCAGCATGAGACATTCTATAAGGAGGGATAGATATGGGTTGTGTACCTGGTAGCATATCGATAGCAAAATCAATTTCCCATTCTGGAGAGATACTAGGGAGCTCATCTAGAAATACATCTAGAAACTCATTAACTACCTGAATAGACTGAAGAGTTGGTGATTCTGCATCTATTTCATGAACGTGAACAAGATGATAAATACAACCCTTAGTAATCATCCTCCTCGCCTGAAGATAGGAAATAAACTTACCTTTCGGCGTTGCTGTATCGCCTTTCCATTCCCAAACTGCCTCTCTTGGAAAGTGGAATCTAACAATCTGTGTCGAGCACTCAACATTAGCATAACACAACGCTAACCAGTCCCTACCTATAATGACGTCGAAATTGACCATCTCTAACTCTATGAGATCTATCGAGGTTTGACGGTTGATAATTTCTACCGTGCAACCTCGATAGACTCTCCTGGCAATAATAGACTCACCAACTGGTGTAGATACAATAAAGGATTGATCTAATGACTCTGCTACTATACATAACTTCCCCATAATAAATGGAGTAACATAAGACATAGTAGATCTAGGATCTATCAAAGCATAAACACAATGGCAACAAACAATCAATGTACCTGTCATAACATCTGGTTATGACTCTGAGTCCTCTCGGCCGGCTAATAAATATGTATGGTTCTGTCCACTACCAGAACTAGATGCTCCTTCTCTACCTATGCCTCTACTTCTACCTGCTGAAGTTTGGGGTCCACACATTGTAGACTGTGCTGATGAGGAGGAACCTACTACTAACCTGGTCGACTGACCTATACCACCCTGACCTATGGTCGGGTAGTTTCTCCACCCATGCCCCTCCTATCCATAAGAATAACAACATGTTGAACCCTGTCTGCACCTCCCGAAATGCATCCTACCGCAAGTAGCTCAATGTGGTGGGGCTGTCCTAGCCTAGCCTAAACCCCTCTGCTACTGAGAGCCTGATGCTCGTGAACCCTCACCTGGGCCTAATTGTCCCTGATGATCAAATCTACTACCCAAGAACTGCTGTGGTGGAGGTTTAGGTGGCCTAATAGAATATCGAGATCTGGGACCACCCTGAAACTCTCCTTGTGAACCAGCGGGCCTAGCCCTCTTCTATCTCTCTTTCGACCCTCTCACTCATATACTGTAAATGTCGGCGATTCTCTATACCTTGTGCAAAGGCCTGAATTTATGAGATATACATATTATCATTTAGTGCAGTGGTAGAACTAGTGTCGATATAGTCTGAATTGAGCACTCCCACAAATCTACGCACCCTATCATGCATCGTATCAACAATTGCTGGTGCATATCTAGCCAATGAATCAAACCTCAGCCCATACTCTTGGACACTCATGTTTTCCTGTCGGAGGTTCAAAAACTGGTCACCCCGGCCATCCTTAATCTGTTGAGGCAAATAGTGATCTATGAAAGCTTCTGTAAAGCTATCCCAAGTGGGTAGAGATACATCTTTTCCCTTAAATCTCTCCCAACTCTCGTACCACAATTCTACAACATCGCGCAATCAAAATGCTGCTAACTCAACTGACTCAGTCACCGAGGCATGCATGACTCTAAAGATCCTATGAAGATGATCAACAAAGTGCTGACGGTCCACTCTGTGATCTGTCCTTGTAAACTGTGGAGGATTCAATACAAGAAATTCATGAACTCTTAAACTTCCGGGCCCGTCAGAAGGTCCGACAACATCTGACGTAACTCGTTGGCGCTGTGCAGCTACGAACTGTGCTAACATACATACTGCACTCTTGAAATCCTGATCAGATGGAATAGGAGGAACTTGAAGTAGTACTGCTAGTGGAGCCGGAAGTCCTGTAGCCCTCAGAGGCTCTTGAAGTGGAGGAGAAGCTATAGGAGGCTGAGAAGATGTCTCCCCTTGGGTCTCAGAATGGGCTACCTCCACCTGTGATACCTTGTCGGTACCCTCACATGTAGGTGTATCTAGCCCCTGGCTAGTTGTGGTCTGTCTGGTGTCTGTCATCTCTATCTGCATACAAGTATCAACTATAAGCTAGAAACCTCAACCCTTAAGACACCGTTCTATAACACGAGGTGAGCAAAAGAATGATAGTCATTCTAACATGCCCGGTAGCTTCTTGTTTATCGAATGTGGTGCACAACACATTTATAAACAAGACTCTACTAGACATGGCTTGCAGACTCCCTAGGATACGACGTTGCTCTGATACCAAGTTTGTCACGCCACAAAATCGAGGGGCGCAACTGGTTCCTAATGCCAAAACTCAGGCCCGAGCCACCCTGCTGAACCATTTGCTACTAGCGCATGGCAGCCACACGTAATCAAGAAAACAAACAAGTATATCTCGGCCTTAAACTAAGCCCTTGGCTGGCAAGGCCCCTGTCAACTGATCTATAAAAGAAACAGCTACTCCCAAGAGATCATATAAATAAATAGCCAACTAGCACAAAAGTCTTGATTGGGCAGTCGAGGCCACCATGATATGCATACCAAAACTAAAAGCAGGTATATATCAATACAATACATCAAACAGCTCACAAGCTTCAGCAAACTAACAACCTAGGCCAGTATGGCTATAACGTAGTTATACACCCCACACACTAGTCTGCAAGCCTCTAAGAGCAGTAAAGATTGGAGGGACAGGCCCCAGCCTACCCATAAAGATATATACAACAAAAGGTAAGAAACCTCCCAACTATGGCAGCTCCGAAGGAAAGGGGCTAGCCAATCGGATAGAAGTCAATCTTGCTGCTGAGGAGGTCTACTGAGTCATCTGTCGGGACCTGCATGCATGAATGCAGTGCCCCCAAGGCAATGGGGCGTCATTACAAAATAATGTATAGAGTATGAAAGGCTATAGACTAAGTGAGCAAGTATCATAATATACCAAAATCAATCACGTAAGGAAATCAAAATTTTAGATAAGCATGCTAACCCGCTACTGAATCTAAAACTATAAAAATGATCAAACATCAACCTAACCAAGCCCCCGTAATCTCGGTAGTTACAAACAACATACCACCTACCTAGGACTCCATAAGCCCAGAAGGTGCCAAATCAATCTACGTACCCCTATCGGTAGCTCTTTGTCTTTGTAAGAAGTCACATAGCCCTTTTTGGCAACGATATAGCGCCGTAGACAGAACATAACCTTCTTAGGCAACATCATAGATATGTGGGCTTCACATAGCCCTCTTTTACATCAACATAGCCCTCTTTGGCGTCAAAATAACCCCGTAGGCAACACATAACACTCTTTTGCATCAATATAACCCCGTGGGCAACACATAACACTCTTTGGAAATAACATAGTCCTATTAGACAAAATCATAGCCCCCATAGGAAGTTCATACCTCAACAACTAACCACAATAGCCCCAAGGGAGACAACAAATAATTTAATAGGCTAAAGGCGAGCAATTTAGCTATAAACAATGTATATGAATAATCTCCAAGTCGTTCCTAACTTGGGGTTGTTCTTAACAGATTATGAGTCCCTAAAATGAAGGTTTATAACCACTCAATCATCATACCACTCACAATTACATCTACAAGATCACCAACGTTAACTATCTCTAAGGAAACATGTCGAACGAAGGGAATAACCTTAACATACCTTTCCAATGAATGCTCGAAAGGCCATAGTTCGTTCACAAAAGTTGTTTCTTATGACCTAAGCTACACAAACACTATTTATACACAGCTGGCATGCACCTATTGTAACGAACCGAGAGCACCCCCTTGTCATTACTGGCGTATTCAACGGAGGTCTTATACAAGCCCTTAGCATTCGTCATAGCATTATCATAAAAAAATAGCGGAAAATTTAAAACTTTTCTATAATATAACACAAGACTTAAAAGTCCTCATTTACACCTTTAATACAAAATTGGAATACTATTTCTCAAAGTTTCCATCTTAAAACACGACTACAACACAAGAGGGACACAATCCTTACAATACAAAAGAACTACTATCTAGTACATTGAACTTAAGGAAATTCTTTAACATAAAGGTCCTTGAATCTTTAAGGAAACACCCGAACTTGGGAATAGTAAGCCAAGCTCATCACTTCTAAGAAAGGTCCTTTAGCCACCACCACCTACACTTGGTGTAAAAACATGAAGAAGAATGGTGTTAGTACAAGAATGCACTAAGTATCATAACCATGCTAAAACATGCTTTTAAAAGGACATTTAGTTGGAAACCATGCATTATGCCTTTATAGAGAAACTTGATGAACCTTTAACACATTAGGCACAATATAAACCACATACATCATCATACACATGGAAACCATTCATAATAGCACATAAAGCCACTTATAACATTTTAGGCACATTCAATGCATACAATACATTACCTTCCT
>JAJONZ010031850.1:0-17473 GCA_029582445.1 Solanum paucissectum
TATAATCATAAGCTTCACATAATAAATAGTAAAAAGATAACTTAACACATGATTAAAGGGAAAGATATATACAACTTTAAGAATACGTTAAATAAGTAACTTAAACTATTTCAGTAGGCCACTCATGAATCATGCATGATGTGTCTTTTTCTTATTTATTTCTATTCTTTGTCTTGTACAACTAATTATAAAAATCTTATCATTATTTTTATGCTAAAAAATTGTAGTCGTATATTTCTAGAAGATAAGCTTCATACATTTTCTTATCGACAATCAGAAAGAACCTCTTTGTTGTATAAAGTAGGGATATGCTAAGGTACGATAGACGTTATCCTCTTCAAACTCTAATTATGAAATGACGTTTGTGAAGTGTTTCTATTACCTTTCCTATTTTTTTGATAATCTAGATGGACTAATAAGAAGGAAATATAACTACTTCAACTTATAACATATGAACATATATTCCATGAATAGTAAATTTAATATTCAAAATGTGTGTGTTTGGAAGTTATAATCAATGAAGAAAAGGGGTCTTAGTACTTTTAAGATGAAATTTGGTTTCACCATCTCAACAACCATTTTTTGCTATATGTACATGTGAAGCTATCTTAGTCTCCCACTTTTTCTTCTTTTTAATCATTTTTATAACGATGGAGTCAGAATTTTAAGTAAGACACAAATACAAAAAAGCTAAAGAAGCTTCAACATTTACTATAAATACATAAATTAAAAAAATAATTTTAATTATATATAAATCATATAATTTTCTATGGACAGCTAAAATTTACTAGGCCAACCTCAGACAGCAAAGCTGACAGTACAAAATGAACACCTCCAAAGGCTGTTTTACCCAATCATAGAACTTAAAGCTGACAGAAAATATATATCTGTGATAACTAATTATGGTAGTGACAGAGTGATAAATATTATATTTCATCCTCTGTTGACGAGCATGTTGTCCCCTAATATAAAACTTCTCGAAGCAAATTCAGATTTAGTCGAATCTCAATATAAGTATCAGAAAACGAATGGAAAATAAATATATATGTTTTCATTCTTGTATTTAATTTTATTTCCTTTTTTTTCTGTTTTCTATTTGTTTTTTTACTATGCTGACATAAACTATTTTCAGTTCTTATCTGTTGCTGCTTTTTCAAAAACATTTGCCAGTACCTGAAGCCTTTACAAATCAAAAGGTAATGTCATTTTTTCATAAAGTGGATTCCTTCATATATTTCATCATATTTGTGGACCATATAATACATGTTAGCTTCTTTGTGCTCCTCATACCTCACTGTGATTAATACGATACAGATTAAAAAATTTAAGTTTGTGAATTGAATAACAATTTCAAATTTATATTATAATATTGAATAGATATAAATATTTACAATTAAATATAAAATTATAATCAAAATTAATGAATTTACGACTGACATTAAAAACTATTCATATCTAATAAGACAAATTATATTAATTTGTCAATTTATTAACTCAATGATATTTAACCCACCCAAAATCAGTCTAATCCATCAATTCGACACTTTTAATATTATTTATTTTGGAAAATTCAAATATAATCTTAATTTTCTATATTTGTTATGATTTACTATTTGACTTGGACATGTTATAAAAAAGTCCACATATAACACCTTGTGATTTTGACAAATATTAGGCACCGACGCACAACGTATAAACTCAATTAGACAAGAAAAATCTATGCATAATTAAAGGCATAATTTTCTTTTTAAAGAGAAAAAAAAAATAGCAAAAAAAAATTAATAAAAAGAAAATGGTCCAGCTAGATAAAGAACTAAGAATATATTTTTTGTCTGCCTACCCCACACGCTCCTCTTTTTACAAATTTATTTTGACTAAATATTTATATATGAGTTCAGTTATTATTGTAGTATCTCGTTTGTCTGTTTTTACCTAAAATGAAATTTAAGAAAATAAAGAAATTTTTTGAACTGTGTAATTTTAAATAAAATAAGTAAAATTATATATCAAAGTATTTTTAATCTTATGATATTGAATATGTTATAATCATATATGGTAAGAAATTAATGTTCAGATATCTATAAATATTTATTTATGTGTAAAACTCAATTATTATTGTAATATTATTTAAAGTCATTATAAAAACTACTTTAAATTTTGAATCCGTTGTGTTACACTCCCTTACAATCTTCCCATCAAAAGCAAACGCTAGTCGTGACCTCCTTATTGTTCCCTCCCCCACATTTTATATAATATTTTTAATTTTCAAAAATTAATATTATTATTTTTTTAATATGTGTAAATGAATAATCAAAGAGAGTATATTTTTAATTATTTAAATGTATCAGTCTCAACACTTATATTCACATACCGAATCTATATATATGTAGCATATCAACACACTTTTATTTTTTCTCCAACATGTAATATCTCATGAAATATATCTGCAGGATATTTTTATTTTTTAAAAATCATATAATATCTTAGGACAAATAATCTAGAACTTACCATTTTTTTCTTGGCCTACCGTGAATGGTGGAGTAAAAACAATTAGTTGAGTCTTTGAAAGTACCACAAAATGGAAGAACATTGATTGCTAGATCTAGATTGCTGACAATGAAACATGCTTTGTAATTATTTCTCAGAAAATATATTGAAAATTTATTGAAACTAACTTCAAAGGCGTCGATTTAAATTTTGAATTTATAAATTCTGAATTCAAGAAAATATAGCTCATTCAATTCTAGATAAATTGGTTTTGATTTTGACTAGGACTATTCGTTTCTATTGAATCTATAGCTAGAACTCTACACTACTAGAAAATATAGAATTAACTTTGAAATTTATTGATAATCCCTAGCTAATTTGTCGCTAAATAACTCTTTAACTAATTAAATTTTCATATAATATTCTGTTGCTAAATGAAATTAATATGGATTTTTTATAAGTTTTGGTTACATATACGTACTTTTATGAACATAAAATTTGTTGGACAAGATCCAAAATGTTTGCAACAACATGATACTTTGTTATTTGATTTAATTATGAAGTTACTTACAAAACTATAGGTTTAATTGTAACCTAAAATAATAACTTACCAAGAACTGATTTTTGTAGCTTTTGGTCAACAACAAACGTGTTCACAAATCACAATATATATATATGGATTTAATTAGAAAATATTACAAGAATAATCTGGGGTAATAGAACCCCGTAAAGTATAAATATGTAATTGATAGTTGGGTAATAGATTAGGGAAGCATTTGACTATTATCTCAATTTTTCATGAAATTTAAGATTGCTTTTATATATTTAAAGTCTAGTATTCTTACTAAACTTCATATTAGCGCCTTAAAGTTTCAACAATATAAGGTTGAACTTCATAACACAATCATAAAATTTCGTTTATCGAAAGAAAATTTATAACAAAGCTGGTATAAACTCAACGTCAGATTAATCATGATATTTTTATTCATAGAAGTTGAAATTCCAATGGGTCAATTGGTTTAATACTCGTATTTTATAAATTTATTTTTAGTTTAATAAATATTTTCATTTTCACACATAATATTGTAAGTTGCTATAAAACTTAATATTCTTCACCCTATATAACCCTAAAGTCTCTAACTCAAGATTCATTCACAATTTCCTCTCATCCTATTTTCTTTATACCAAACTCTTCGAGCTTGTTTCACATGTTTGAGCATAGACAATAACTTTGCTTTGTAATTAGTAATGTCACACTCTTAATTATAACAACAATAATAACATATTTAATTCGTTATAATTTTACAAAAAAAAAAAGAAGTTATTTTTGATGAGCCCCTTAATTCAAGTAAGTGTCACACTCTTACTTGATTTGTAAATATCAATTTATTTGGACCATA
This sequence comes from Solanum paucissectum, assembly GCA_029582445.1. Lineage (NCBI taxonomy): Eukaryota > Viridiplantae > Streptophyta > Magnoliopsida > Solanales > Solanaceae > Solanum > Solanum paucissectum. Next base: position 3,888 of record JAJONZ010031850.1, read on the forward strand.
GGCACATGTTAATAACTCAATCATGAAAAGGACATTAAAGAAAATAAAAGTGTCGGCAAGGCTTAATTTGTTGCACAAAAAGCCAATTAGCAATAAGATTATTAAACATTGAAAAGACTTTAATTTACTCTAAAATTTGTATGTAAGTAGTGGGACAACATTCTTATTATTATATTAAATATATTAATTAAGGACTATGATTTCATGTCAATTGAAATTTAGACTTTAGATAAGCAATTAAAGTTCTTTGTTAACAAGAAAGTGAATAATTGGTGCTACACATGAAGTATGAAAAAAAAAGCACCTTTTTAGGAATATAAGTTCGTTAAGAATAAAAAAAATGGACTTATCCAATGTAAGTAGAAAAAATAAAGTTACACAAATAACATTTCACATTGATTGTGTTTTTTGCATCGTTCAACAATCAACACACCTCATCTTCACCCCTACCTCTATATAGCCCCATCATCACCACTCACCACCCTATCACCCCTACCCTATCTCGACCACCTCCCCACAATATTTATCTAAATTATATACAAATGTTTGTAATTATAATTTTTATCTACATACTCACAACAAAAAAATAGAAAAAAACTATTTATATTCCTAAAAATATTTTTCTTCGTATCAAATACACCCTTAATTCAAAATTAATCGACATTTGCATCTTTTATATACCTTGGGCTTTAAGACTTGTTTCCTGGGCTTTACAGAACCAGACCAAATGGTCCTAGCCCAAATTAATATTGTATAATTGCATATATAAGGGTTAAGTGTATGGATATCCAATTTTGACATCGTCATTTAACTAGCGTGCTTACATAATTTCAGATATACGGTGTCTTTAATAAAGTCTGACTGCACAAAGCTTACATTTAGGTACATATGACTGAAGTTCAATCATATATATTTTTTTTAACTTAGAGCCCATAAAAAACTCAATGAATAGTAAATATACTCGACTATACTTCTCCATTAAAATACCAAGTTTTTTTCTAATTCGATCACCTTGCCAACATAGGCCAAGAGTTAGGGCAAGGGGATACCATGAAGTTAAGAATAACTAGAAGACAGAAGTAGTCAAGTGATCATAAGATAAACCTTAATATAAAAGCATACATTAAAAGCTAAGGAAAATCCGTTCAACACAACATCGCGTTTAAATCCCCTATCTCCTACCTACGAAATTTGCCATGCCTGTATAGACAAGTGAGCAAAGATTACAAGTTTTACTTAGTATGCATCATTTTGTCTAGATCCACCATAGCCACCGCCAAATCCGCCACCGCCTGAACGAAAGCCACCACTGCGTGGAGCTCTTTCTTGGGCTAGAGAGACGCGGATGTTCCTTCCATTAAGATCCTGCAGGGAGCATAATGTGATATCAGCCATGATTCATGAATAATCAGCCTCTCCATTTCTAAGAGGTAGGAGTAAGATCTGCATACGTTCTACCCTCCTCAGACCCCACTTTGTAAGACTACACTAAGTATATTGTTGTTGGGTTTCAACTAATATCCACAACCGAACATGATAGAAAATTTAATCCAAATCCTTGTTACCAAACAGTCCCTTAAACTATACAAAGGCATAAACCAAAAGTGGGCATTCCACTTGCATATTCCATGATTTCATGTATTACTAAAATTTTACCTGTCCATCCATTGCTGACATAGCCTCTTGAGCAGATTCGCCGTCTGTGAAGTTCACGAATCCAAATCCCTTTGATTTCCCAGAATCTCTATCCATGATGACCTTAGCTGTGCCACAATCAAAGTACACGAGCAAAGTTCAAACAGCAGAAAGTAAGAGCTAGCAAGCGAGATGAAAGGGAGGAGCATGTCAAAAAAGCCAGAAATATTGGTTCAACTCCAATGTTAACTAATCCTAGCACCCACAACCTAAACGAGGGTGATGAAGATAGTAACTGATAATGCCTTAACCAATAGAACAAAATAAGAAACTACCAGAAAAATGCCACTATCCCAGCCCAATCACTAGAGTATGCAACCAAATATGCAATTAATGACTAAAACGTGTGGAGCACTCGTTATATGAACACTTAAGGTCATGAACACAAATCACGAGTTGCAGAAAATCCATCAAGTTACATAGCCTTAGTTAGCAAGAGGAACACAAGACAACAGGTAAATTTATGCATCTACCATGCCATATATAGGTTTAAATTATATAGATCGTAAGCTATTATCAGATACATATCGTACTATGTAATATCCTTCATAAATGATAGTATTTTTCATCTAACTTGATTTTTATCGTGTTGTGCATTCAAATATTCATCATCGGAGAATAAAAACAAGATGGAAACTAAAGCAAGCCAGACTCGAGATAGTTGGGAGATTACCCTCGACGACATCACCAAAGCTGGTAAAGGCTTCCTTCAGAGACTGATCATCAGTTCCAAATGAAAGACCTATTAAATTGAGGAATAAATAAGTAAAACTTTACATGTCGAAGAGTATTCACTAAGAAACAGTACTTGTGATATTTTTTCCAGACAGCTAGTCACATACCTCCAATAAAAAGCTTTGTTGTCATGCAACGGATGGCATTAAGCATTGAAGGTGCTGATGATTGTGCATTCAATGCATTGCCGCTTGTTGAAATGCTCTGCCTCAAAAGACCACCAAGTTTGTTGTAGAAAGCCATAGATATCTATAAAAAGAAGGTTATACAAATTTAGCTTTTAAGTATGAAAACCTTTAATCTGACAGGCAACATCAATAAGAAGATTGACAAAGCAGAAAACTTATACAAACGGTAGACGAATGACACGACTAAACGATGCAAAACTCATTCATTTAAATGCATACTCGGAAAAAAAAAACATAGTGGCACACATCCACAAACTAGATTTCTGAAACCACATATGCGGTGAAATCTATTAGCTCTCTAGGTCCCCCTTTCCCTTCACTCTTTATCCCCCATGGGATTTGTTACTAGATATTAGAACTCATGTTTAGATACACTACACAAAAATTAAATTTCTGGCCTAATATTATATCTTAGGTTCACAACCATCTTCACAGAGACAGAGCTACGATTTTGAGTTTATGAGTTCTAGATTTTAAAAAAGTAATTTACTAGGTTCTGGATAGAATATTTATGCATATTGAGTAAATTTTTCAACAAAAATACAGAGTTGGTTTTGCCGAACCCGTAAGCTGCATTGTGGCTTTTTGCCCCTGCCAACTACAATCATCAAACTCGTTTTACTCAATTACACAAATTAGAAAAATACACTTCATGCATACAAGAAAAAGAAACACCAGTAATAACAAAAGATATCAAACTAATAAGAAGGCCAAAGTATCATCTCACTTTGAACAGAACAAAGAACAATATTTTCCACCATACATAAAAAAGCGAACGAGTAAAAGTTCTACAAAGAAAACATTACCAGACTCGAACAGGGTAAAGAGTAATTTTTTTTTAACCAAACATGGAAAACAATGAGTAAAAGTTCTACAATATGAAACCAAACATAAAACCAAGATACACCAAAGACTTACCAAAGCTCCATATTAACCAAAAAATAAAGAAACATAACATAACAATTAGGTAAAGAACCATGATATAACCAAATAAGCATAAACCCATCTCAAGAAACTCATTTTTTTTCACCAAACATAAAAAATCAATGAGTAAAAGCTCTACAATATAAACCAAACATAAAACCAATATACCCCAAAGACTTAACAAAGCTCCATATTAACTAAAAATCAAAAACCATAGCAAAACAATAAGGTAAAGAACCATAATATAATCAAATAAGCATAAACCCATCTCAAAAAAACTCATTTTTTTTAACAAGATAAACCAAACATACAACCAATATACTTAACAAAGCTCCATATTAACTAAAAATCAAAAACCATCGCAAAGCAATAAGGTAAAGAACCATAATATAATCAAATAAGCATAAACCCATCTCAAAAAACTCGTTTTTTTCATCAAACATCAAAAAAATGAGTAAAAGTTCTACAACATGAACCAAACATAAAACCAAGAGACCCCAAGGACTTAACAAGGTTCCATATTAACAAAAAATCAAGAACCATAACAAAACAATAAGGCAAAGAACAATAGCATAACCAAATAAGCATAAGCCCATCTTAAAAAACTCATTTTTATCACCAAACATTAAAAAAAAACTCATTTTTTTCACCAAACATCAAAAAATAATGAGTAAGAGTTCTACAACATGAACCAAACATAAAACCAACATACCCCAAACACTTAACAAAACTCCATATAAACTAAAAATCAAGAACCATAACAAAACAACAAGGCAAATAACCATAATATAGCAAAATAAGCATAAACCCATCTCAAAAGAACTATAAAAAAACAAACCTGATGAAGACAAATTTTCAGGGTTTAAGCGGCAAGAAAATGAGAAGCGGCTAGGTCTTACTGTGAAGTGTGAACTGTGGGGTTTAAGAAAGGGTATATATATATAAGTACACTGCCTTTCGACTTTTTCAGAGTGAAAAAAATACTCATATATCTGCGGCGTTTTAATAGCTCAAAATAGTAAGGAACTCGAGGGTAATTTTACTGCTTAGAGGTGTTGTACCTTATTTTTGAAGAGAGTATTTTTGGAATTAATGTACAACATGCATTATGCAAACTCATAATAGTTTGTAAATGAGCAATTGTCGAGATTATGAAAGCTATTTTAGGATGTTATGTGAATTATTTGTATTTATTTCGAAATAGTTTTTCACTTTATTTTTAAAGCAGTTTGATTGTAAAAATCGTCAATTTTTAGTTGTTTTATTCTTTCATTTGCAAGAAAAAAAAATTAAGCATAAATCTATTTTCAATTTCAATTCTATAAATATTACGAAAAATATTTGAATTTCACAATCAAATGCCCATTTAGTTTTTTTTTTAAACTTTAATACGAGACTTTTTTCATATTTTATATTTTCCTCAAATTATATCTTTTTTTTTCCTTTCCTTGTTGTAAGTCCTTGTGAAATAACCTCCAAATATCCCAACTTGTGTTGTGATACCACAAGGATTTGAAGATTACACATAATGAAACAAAAAAAAAAAAAATCGAGCTCCGAAAATGAAAAAAATAAAATAAAAAATATTTCTTTTCTTTAATCAGTATTACGTGACACAAAATCGAATTAATCGAATCAATAAATTTAAAACGAAACATTCCTTACCAGAAAAGGGAAGAAATTCTGACCTTTCCACTAGAGTCATTATGGTGATGTCTCACAACCAAATCAAAGTTAAATAAATATCGAATTGAACGCCCACTCTGTATGAGTATGGCAAAAGATTTTGAGAGAATCGAATTGCATAAAAGCCTAATTTTCATGGAACATACAAATTGAGTCTCATAATAGCCCAAACTCACAGCCATGAACCCAAATTGGGTAAAGTTTTGCAAGACATTCATCAAACAGTTAGGAAACTTAAAAATGGCGTCTGGATATGTAATTTTTTAAAAATATTGTGTGATTGATTAGTTATACTAAAGATATTTGCTTAGTTACGTGATTTTTCCAAAAAAAAAAAGAGTACATTATCAATCATCAGCCACAAAATATTAGAAGTCACTGTTTGTTCTTAAATTACATGTCGAAATAAATTGAATGACACTTAAATTGGAACGAATGGTATGGTGTAATTTCCTTTGACTATTCAACTAGTATCTTATCCACAGCATGTGTTGTTCCTTCCTTCTTTACTTGACATTATTAGGAGACTTGGGCGTGGACTCCAACTATTCTAAGCTGACCTTTCTTTTCCTTTACCAATTATCTTCTTTTTTCTAATTACTCATTCTGATCGGTTTTTTGTAGCTACTGAAAAAGAGAGTGAAGAAATGGCTGAAATTCTTCTTACAGCAGTCATCAATAAATCTGTAGAAATAGCTGCAAATCTACTCTTTCAAGAAGGTACGCGTTTATATTGGTTGAAAGAGGATATAGATTGGCTCCAAAGAGAAATGAGACACATTCGATCATATGTAGACAATGCAAAGGCCAAGGAAGTTGGAGGTGATTCAAGGGTGAAAAACTTATTAAAAGATATTCAACGACTCGCAGGTGATGTGGAGGATCTCTTAGATGAGTTTCTTCCAAAAATTCAACAATCCAACAAGTTCAAAGGCGCAATTTGCTGCCTTAAGACGGTTTCTTTTGCGGATGAGTTTGCTATGGAGATTGAGAAGATAAAAAGAAGGGTTGCGGACATTGATCGTGTAAGGACAACTTACAACATCATGGATACAAATAACAACAATGATTGCATTCCATTGGACCAGAGAAGATTGTTCCTTCATGTTGATGAAACAGAGGTCATCGGTTTGGATGATGACTTCAATACACTACAAGCCAAATTACTTGACCAAGATTTGCCTTATGGAGTTGTTTCAATAGTTGGCATGCCCGGTCTAGGAAAAACAACTCTTGCCAAGAAACTTTATAGGCATGTCCGTCATAAATTTGAGTGTTCGGGACTGGTCTATGTTTCACAACAGCCAAGGGCGGGAGAAATCTTAATCGACATAGCCAAACAAGTTGGACTGACGGAAGATGAAAGGAAAGAAAACTTGGAGAACAACCTACGGTCACTCTTGAAAATAAAAAGGTATGTTATTCTCTTAGATGACATTTGGGATGTTGAAATTTGGGATGATCTAAAACTTGTCCTTCCTGAATGTGATTCAAAAATTGGCAGTAGGATAATTATAACCTCTCGAAATAGTAATGTAGGCAGATACATAGGAGGGGATTTCTCAATTCACGTGTTGCAACCTTTAGATTCGGAGAACAGTTTTGAACTCTTTACCAAGAAAATCTTTACTTTTGATAACAATACTAATTGGGTCAATGCTTCACCAGACTTGGTAGATATTGGTAGAAATATAGTTGGTAGATGTGGAGGTATACCTCTAGCCATTGTGGTGACCGCAGGCATGTTAAGGGCAAGAGAAAGAACAGAACGTGCATGGAACAGAGTACTTGAGAGTATGAGTCATAAAATTCAAGATGGATGTGGTAAGGTATTGGCTCTGAGTTACAATGATTTGCCAATTGCATTAAGGCCATGTTTCTTGTACTTTGGCCTTTTCCCTGAGGACCATGAAATTCGTGCTTTTGATTTGACAAATATGTGGATTGCTGAGAAGCTGATAGTTGTAAATAGTGGCAATGGGCGAGAGGCTGAAAGTTTGGCGGATGATGTCCTAAATGATTTGGTTTCAAGAAACATGATTCAAGTTGCCAAAAGGACATATGATGGAAGAATTTCAAGTTGTCGCATACATGACTTGTTACATAGTTTGTGTGTTGACTTGGCTAAGGAAAGCAACTTCTTTCACACCGAGCACAATGCATTTGGTGATCCCGGCAATGTTGCTAGGCTGCGAAGGATTACATTCTACTCTGATAATAATGCCATGAATGAGTTCTTCCGTTCAAATCCTAAGCTTGAGAAGCTTCGTGCACTTTTCTGTTTTACAGAAGACCCTTGCATAATTTCTCAACTGGCTCATCTTGATTTCAAATTATTGCAAGTGTTGGTTGTAGTCATCTTTGTTGATGATATTTGTGGTGTCAGTATCCCAAACACATTTGGGAACATGAGGTGCTTACGTTATCTGCGATTCCAGGGCCATTTTTATGGGAAACTGCCAAATTGTATGATGAAGCTCAAACGTCTAGAGACCCTCGATATTGGTTATAGCTTAATTAAATTTCCTACTGGTGTTTGGAAGTCTACACAATTGAAACATCTTCGTTATGGAGGTTTTAATCAAGCATCTAACAGTTGCTTTTCTATAAGCCCATTTTTCCCAAACTTGTACTCATTGCCTCATAATAATGTACAAACTTTGATGTGGCTGGATGATAAATTTTTTGAGGCGGGATTGTTGCACCGATTGATGAATTTAAGAAAACTGGGTATAGCAGGAGTATCTGATTCTACAGTTAAGATATTATCAGCATTGAGCCCTGTGCCAACGGCGCTGGAGGTTCTGAAGCTCAAAGTTTACAGGGACATGAGTGAGCAAATAAACTTGTCGTCCTATCCAAATATTGTTAAGTTGCGTTTGAATGTTTGCGGAAGAATGCGCTTGAACTGTGAAGCATTTCCTCCAAATCTTGTCAAGCTTACTCTTGTCGGCGATGAGGTAGACGGTCATGTAGTGGCAGAGCTTAAGAAATTGCCCAAATTAAGGATACTTAAAATGTTTGGGTGCAGTCATAATGAAGAAAAGATGGATCTCTCTGGTGATGGTGATAGCTTTCCGCAACTTGAATTTCTGCATATTGATGAACCAGATGGGTTGTCTGAAGTAACGTGTAGGGATGATGTCAGTATGCCTAAATTGAAAAAGTTGTTACTTGTACAAGGCGACTGTTCTCCAATTAGTCTCTCTGAACGTCTTGCAAAGCTGAGAATATGAAATTCACAATGCGTCAATAGGTTAGTTTGCTACGTTAATTACAATTTTATTTAATGAATCAACTAAATATTTTATGTCTAATGAATTGCAGATGCATTTCAGAATGATTGATTGTAAATTGTAATTGTAATAAATAAATAAATAAATGTTTGATTGCTTTCTGAAGTTGATGTATTTGTGGCTTGTGATTTGTAAAACATATTTATTTATTGTCTTATGTATATTTACCTTTGGAATTAGCAGTAGCTTTCATTTCTTCAATGCTCGCAATTATAAATTAAGGGGGTGCATCGCTCGGTTCGATTTGATTTTATATTATTGATTTGGTTTATCGGTTTATAAATTTGCTTAATCAATAACCAAATCAATAAAATAATTTTTTATCGATTTTGGGTCCTTACTGGTTTGATAGTTGATTTAACCAATAAGAAAATACTTATAAAACAAATATATGACTTCTCTAACAATTTAAAGCGGCAAGATAATACCGTAACTTTACAAATACTCATAAAATAGAAACAATAATAACTAATATGAAAAGAACTATACAAGTGTATCACAGAGAAACTAAGAGGAATATGCTTCTTACTTTATATTTTGTCGCTTTGTATAATGTGAATTTTTGAACTTAAAGTCACTGTGAAGAGTGATGTGAAGGCGAAAGGACAAATGCACTAACTAGTAAGGTATTGATTAATATTTAATATCTATGTACGGATAAAGTAGTAAATCATTATTGTCTTATTGGGTTATCGGTATACCCAATAACCCAATATTAAAAACCAAAATCGAACCAATAACCCAATATTTTTTTTCTCTATAAAACCATTAAAAACTCGTTGACCCAATAACTCAATAACAATAAATTAATAGCACTTTTTTCAATTTAATTTATCAATCGATTCGATTTTTGCACACCCCTAATATAAATTACTACCTGTTATAGCAAGTGCAAGTAGACCATTGATGTATAGCTCACAATTTACAAATTCTTTATAGTGTTAATCGTCAAAAACATTATAATTAAAGTATTCATATTTGTGAATTGTGACAATTGATAGGTTTAAGATGAGAAATAAATCATAGTATTTTCTTTAATAGAGCGAATGTATATATTTTTCTTCACTATCACGCACTATTTTAATTAAAGTGAAAAAAAAAAGAGTTCTTCACGAGAAACATTTCCCTTTGAAATATTCATTTATCTCTTTTGTAACATTTACATCCAGACAAAAATGAAAAATTATACTTCCCTTTGCTTTTTCATGAGAAAAAAATGTAAGATGCCTAAATATGGTTTAAGTAAAGAATAAATCGTAAATTATGACCCATGTTACCCTCACATTCAAGTCAAGTATTGCCTGTCCAAAATAAAAGTCAAGTATTGAACTAATTTAATTTTTTTTTTTAAAAACACTTATAAATAGAATTGAAGTGCTTGGCTAATTTGTCAATTTCCATCTTTAAAAAAAAAAACACTTATAATTAATATTTTCTCCAATCAAGAAACTGCATCAGCTAAATTCCAACATATCAGGTACACCTACTATCCTTTTTAGCTTTAATTTAATTTGATTATTACAAAATAGTTAGAACTGATAGTATATAAATTGTTTAATTACACACGCACACAAAATTATATCGAGGGAAGGAAGAAAATGTGGAAATTAATCATTAAGGGAAAAGTGTCTGAAAAATACTCCAACTTTGACTGAAATTGTTGTTATGATACCAAACTTTGGAAAAGACATTTTACCCCTGTACTATTTAATAATGTATTTTAAAGGTATATATGTGTCTACATGGACATCATAAATATTGCATCATTTTAAATAGTAATGTGTCCACGTGGGCACATAAATACCTTTTAAATACACTATTAAATAGTGCAGGGAGGTAAATGGTTCTCCATAAAGTTTGGTATCGTAACAGCAATTTCGGCTAAAATTAAAGTATTTTTCAGACCCTTTTCCCAATCATTAAACATTTCACTTTTTTAATGGTAATTCTTGTGTGAAAGTTGAATTGTATTCTATATTAGTGTCTCTGTAATTTACTTTAAATTTTGTACATGCAGGTTTACGTCTATTTAGAGTTACTTAGCTTTGATTATTATTTAAAATGATTTATAAAATATAGTAATATATTATGTATATATAATTATTTAAGAAAATATGTATACATTATGTTTGTTCGATTATTTTTACTAAAATAAAAATTAAATCAAATATTATTTATTTATAAAAATGTAAATCAAACCAAATTCAAATAAAATTAATTTGTTTGAATTAATTTTTACCAAAACTGTGAACACCCTAGTCTTGTCCATATAGAAGCAGAGAAAGAACATATGCTCTATAGTCTCATCACAATAAACCTAGCGCTAAACTTTCCCTTCTTTCCAAGAATCCCATGACATCCTTTATAGATGACACCTTCTCTCTAAATCACGAATCCTTTTATCCTCATATATCTTTTGCCTACTCTAAGTTGTGAGAAGTTTATGTACATGAATCACCTTTACCTTTTCCAAGAAATCTCTCAACAAGTCAGTACCCCACGGTTTAACCTTAAAACTATTGAACAACTCAACTGTAGACCTACAACTCCTACTATACAAAGCCTCATTTGGAGACATATGAATATTGTAACAATAGTAGTTGTTGTAAGCGAACTCTACTAAGGGAAAGTAAATGGTTCCAACGACCCCAATGAAGTAGACCAAAAGCTGATACCTGCTACTCATAAGTTGTAACACCCCGTGGATTTGAGGTTATCTAGATTATTACACACCAAGGGACTTTTGTTGGAGAAGGACTCCAAATTCGGAATGTCTTCGTGTGAACAGCCAGCTTCTTCATTGTAGCTCACAAGTCACGATGCATCATTAGTTTGTACTTCCCATATTGCTTTCTTCTTGTGACATAGATTCTGATCCAGTAGTGCTTCCAAGAACCTAGATCAATTGAGTTCAAATCTTAATAGTGAAACATGTCAGTATATATCCCAAACACATTTTGGAACATGAGTTGCTTACGCTATCTGCGATTCAAAGGGAATATTTATGGGAAACTGCCAAATTGTATGGAGACCATAGATATTAGTAATAGCTTCATTAAACTTCCTAATGGTGTTTGGAAGACTACACAATAGAGACATCTTCGTTATAATCATTCTAGACAAGCATCTAACGGTTGCTGTTCTATTAGCCCAGTTTTCCCAGACGTGTACTCATTGCCTCCTAATAGTCTACAAACTTTGATGTGGATGTATGATAAAGTTTTTGAACCGAGATTGTTGCACCGATTGATCAATTTAAGAAAACTGGGTATAAAAGGACTATCTGATTCTACGGTTAAGATATTATCAGCATTGAGCCCTGTGCCAACGGTGCTGGAGGTTCTGAAGCTCAGAGTTTCAGAGAAAATAAACTTGTCGTCCTATCCAAACATCGTTAAGTTGCATTTGGATGTTTGCGGAACAATGCGCTTGAACTCTGAAGTATTCCCTCCAAATCTTGTCAAGCTTACTCTTCTCGGCTATAAGGTAGACGGTCATGTAGTGGCAGTGCTTAAGAAATTACCCAAATTAAGGATACTTAAAATGGTTTGGTGCAGTCATATGGAAGAAAAAATGGATCTCTCTGGTGGTGATAGCTTCCGCAACTTGAATTTCTGCATATTCATAAACCAGATGGGTTGTCTGAAGTAACATGCAGGGATGATGTGAGTATCCCTAAATTGAAAAAGCTATTACTTATAGATGGCACTTCCAACGTTAGGCTCTCGAAACATCTTGAAAATTATGAAAATGACTTTATGCTGAATTTTTAGGTTATTTTTCATATTTTTTATTAATCAATTACTCATTTTCGGGATTTATCGAAAAAAATAAAAATTAAAAAAAATTGTTGAAATTGTTGAATTTAAGGTTACTGTCACTCCCCGAGCCTACACCCTGGACGTGGCCGGCACTCGGAGACCATTGTTGGCCCCAAGCGAACCCTTGGCCTGGCTTTCTTAACTCAGCGGAAACTTAACTCAACAGAATAACTCAATGCAATGAAAGGTTTTAAAACAACCCAACTGATAAAATCTGGCCAAAAGGCAAATCGAGCCTCAAAATAGAATACTTATATATATACATAGATGAGAGACTCAAAACTAACTGACTGACTATCTATGAAGCCTCTAAAAATACTGAGATGGATGTTGGGACAGACCTCGCAACACCCTAATAAACAAAACTAAGAGAACAACATAACCGAGTCCTCCGGAAAGCAAGGAGGCTCACCACTGACTCTGGAGTGCTCAGCTGGATCAACGGCGCACTGGATGCTGATCCTGGGTACCTGTGTCTGCATCATAATAAGATGCAGGCCAACTGACATCAGTACATGGAATGTACGAGTATGCGAGCTGGAAAGTTAAACATCACAGGCTAGAAGGGAACTCTGGGAGAAACTGAATAACTTACCTGGCTCAACTCAACTCCACCTGACTGACTCATTTCCATATAAAGCAACTTAAAACAAGTGCAATATAAAGAAAAGTTGTTTAAAACATGCTGTAAACTATGTGTGTAAACAAAGATACAATAAGTCTGAGATGTATGTAAAAATACAAATGAATTGATGTATTTAAAAAAAATACAATAACTGCTGTGGGAGTTTCTCTAACCAACAACCATCACATAAAAGCTATAGTGATGATACAACGATCGACCTCACGCTGCCAGAGCATCCTATACCCGGCCAAAGGTATAAGACCTGAACTGCCTAATGGATCCACTAGTCTAATTTGAAAATGATTCATCTAAAAAGTATGACCATTTTCTACCCATGGTGGCTACATGGTTTATGGGGGCTGTGAGTTGTCTGAACTCTCCCCCATATCGGTGCTCAATACTACTCCCAAAATATACTATCTCTTTATGTTTTAAAAAAAAAAACACTTCTTTTCTGATTTGAGATAATTACTCAAAAACTTAGCTCAAAGGCTATCTTGGAAATCTCAGTTTCCCTGCTTGCTTCATTTAGAAAGCGATTACTCTTTTCTGAAAACTAGCCCGAAGGCTCTTTGGAAATCTCAGTTTCCGTTCTTATTTAAATGTGAAAACATTT